>OY992879.1:83466434-83481434 GCA_963921405.1 Cepaea hortensis
CAATGTGATATGTTAAGCAGCTAAGAGAACGTGTAAACGGCTTTCGTCGCAGACATGAACATGGAAACATCAAGAAGCAGGCGAAGACCACGGTAAAGATGGATCGACGGAGTCATCCCACAACATCTTTGCATGCCAAGCGACCGAGCGAGCCCTAGTTCAGATTTAAATCATTAAATAAGCCTGCGACGTCTAATGGCATAGGACAGTGACGACAACAAATAAGAAAGAAGAATTATTTTGCTTCTTGAAATCACATTCAATATCACACTTATCGCTTCTCGGCCTTTTGAATAAGATCAATGTGTAGTTCCTGCACTTGATCTTGCCAGGGGCCGGTATGATCACCCAACACAACCGACACACAGGGACGCGGGACCTAGTGGGGCGGCTCTGGCCATTCTGGGAACCATGAGCCTTTTAGAAAAAAAAAGAAATTACACTTACTGTGAAAACTCAGTGTTTTCATTTCAGAAGAAGGGTTAAAGACCCGGGATTCGGCTTCATTGCATCGGGTTCTGTTCCTTATGGCATGGCCTTCCTTCTACAGAAGTTGCCTGTAAATATGGCCATTACATAAATAGACACACACATTATTATTTGGCGCTCACCGAAGGAGAAGAAGAAGAAGGAAATAGAGATTAGAAGACGCACTTTTTTTTTTTTAAATTCGTATATCCTGTACAGGACATCGCTGTCAACAGCAGCATCTTTCAGCTGTCTGTTGATCCCTTGGCAAGATTACGCTCAGTAGTTTGCCATTGTTTTCTGAGCGGCCGGCTCAGTTATCCCGCAAGTCACCAGCGGGGGTCGAACCGCCTCCAGCTCTCGCCCACAACGAGACTTTGCGTGATAAACGGGATTAAGGAGAAAGTGTTGTAACCCCTCGGCCAGAGAGACCGGCAGAAGACGCACTAGACAACATAAAATTTGAAAGCTATAATAGTTACCGACCGGGATCGAACCTGTCGCCTCCAAACGACGACGGCGCCTCGCTGCAGGAACAAGTGTACTTCGACGCACGACCAACTAGACACTCCAAAAAAATTGTCTTCATTGGTCGTGTCTATCATACACATAAACCAAACAACTATGGAATGCGGACAGAATTCGCATCAAACCATTGAGATATCAACATAGGTCTCATAATTTATATCAAACCAGCTTAGGTCAAACAACAAACACACAAACACATCGGACCGTAAATGCTGTGTCCGGTATATGAACAAACATTTAAAGAAGAGAAATGATTGGTCGGTTCTAATGCTGTACACGTAACCACAAGAAATAAATGGGGAGAACCGTTGAGGCCACTAAGATGATTACATAAATAGACACACATAGTATTATTTGGCGCTCACAGAAGAAGAAGAAGAAGAAGAAGAAGAAGAAGAAGGAAAGAGAGATTAGAAGACGCACTAGACAACATAAAATTTGAAAGCTATAATAGTTACCGACCAGGATCGAACCTGTTGCCTCCAAATGACGACGGCGCCTCGCTGCAGGAACAAGTGTACTTCGATGATGTTAATATGGCCAGAGTATTTCAGTTTCCTAGACAAGCAACTGTCTGTGAGACAGTTTTCTTCCATGTTTAGGTCTTGTAGAATCTCAGTATTTTCTTTTCTTCTCGGTCCATGGTAATTATAATTATTTTTCTAAATAAAATTAATGGAACTGTTGTAAAGCTGTGGAAATGTAAGCAATATAGAGTAACACAAAAGTAATGCCGCTTTGAAAACATTGTTTTTTTTTTGTTTACACAGTATCACAGCCTGGGTTTCTGAGATAAGTAGGAAAACATTCGTTTTTTAAATTTTCATTTTCTCTTCATTTCTCCATCCTTTCATTCTTCTCATCCCGTTCTTAAGCCTTAATGTAGTAACTGGAGGGCCTTCTCCGTGACTATATGTTGTGTTTTGTGTATGTATCTGTTTGCTGATGAAGGCTAGTCGCCGCAAGTCCCATGTTTTCCCTACTTGTGTTCTGTAAAGCTGTATTACTTTGTGTTATTATTTGTTGTTTAATTATTTTTCTGTAACATTTGAACTCAAAAGCACCAACATTCCCATTTAGTAATTGCGAAATTGTCCATGACGTACATCATATGTTAAAATTGGAAAGATGCATGCTTTCAATAATTTTACTGTCACTTGCTTGCTGGTATTGTACCATAGGTTATTAAATAATACTGTGTCGTCTCTATAGTTACACACACACACACACACACACACACACACACACACACACACACACACACACACACACACACACACACACACATATATATATATATATATATATATATATATATATATATATATATATATATACATATATATCTTCATATATGTGTGTTCGGATGTATCTATGTGTAAAGATCACATGACAGTTGTATCCACCGGGGTTGAGGATGAGGCTTTCATATATACTAGGTATAGCATAATAGGATTCATTTTTCCCGCCTACCTTCACATATCCTGCGAGGGATGTCAACCAAAAAAAAAAAAACCAAAAAAAAAAAAAACCAAACGAATTGGCACCTATAAGTTCCACCCCACGTTGGTACTGGTGGGGTAAACTAGTCAAAAGGGAGTTTGTTTGAGCCTGACCCCATTGTCTTGACAAACGGTTGCGCTATTTAGATTATTTAATTTAAGCCTCTCTCTTCCGCTCGCTGTCCTTCTCTCTACCGTCCTCTATGCCTTTCTGTTCACCGTATAAACAAAATACAGACAGACAGGCAGACAGACAGACAGGCAGGCATACACACACACACACACACACACACACACACACACACACACACACACACCACATACATACAAACAGACATACACGCGCACACACACATACATACAAACAGACATACACGCACGCACGCCCACACACACACACACACACACACACACACACACACAAACATACTCTAATATATATGTATGTCTAATGGGTTGTACATGTCTATGTCACATTTCACAACTAATTACTTTGAGCAGTCACGGATCCGCCGTGTTAAATTTCATTCATCGGGCTATGTTAGGGTCAGTGTGTTAGAATAATAAGTGTATCATACACAGATTCGTATACATATGTGTATATATGTGCGATTGTTTGTATGCAGGGATTTTATGTATGTATGTATGTATGCTTCATACATCCCTCTCTCGACCTGTCTAGTTTACTCCAGAGGAAAGGTAACATCAATACATCTCTAACAAGACAAGCTGCAGAAGCTGCCGGATCAACAAAGCAATACTCAAAGAGTCCGCCTGTCGGAGCTTCCATCATAGACCAGTTGCCGACCAAGGCTTAGGGCGTGGTCTGCCCTGCCATGACATTTTGTCTTTATGTTGCATTTTGAGTATCGGTTATACGTTTCGTATTATGCATGCTACCACTCACAAAGGAAAAGTAAAACTAAGTGATATGAATGCTGTGCATATAAACAACACATAATAACATTTTATTAGGCATACATACGTACGTACATACGTACACACTACATACACACATATATGCATGCTCAAATACACACAAACACTCACACATTTGGATGCCCCAGTTGCTCATCTTTCACACGTCAGTTATGTATGTATTCCGTATCATGCGCATTAAATCCATCTAGCGGTAATCTTAATATAATCACTGAGTATACGCATACACGGGAATAGCATGTAGTGATACATACGCACAGGCATATAGAGACTCATGCAAACGTACACATAGACACATACAGACACACAGACACACAGGGACAAACAATGACAAACATACATAGACACACAGGGAGAAACAACGCCAACCACACACACACACACACACACACACACACACACACACACACACACATGGACAAACAACGACAAACTCACAGACATACACACAGACATTGACAAACAAGGACAAACACACACACACACACACACACACACACACACACACACACGTAAACAAGCATTGACAAACAATGACATCTACACACCCACTTACACACACAGGCGAAAACAACGACAAACACACACACGCACACAAACGCATACACACAGGGAGAAACAACGACAAACACACACACACACACACACACACACACATGCGCGTGCACATATGTGCAAACGATGACAACCAACTGTAGAAAGAACAAAGCATCAAACCTTAAGTGTGTTGTCTCGACTGCAACTGTCTTATGAAAGCAAAGATTGCTATAACAGACATCCCGCATTTGAAATGCTAGGCCTTCACATTTTCGAAGCCTCGACACAATGGCGTGAAGAGACCACTTCCCTTCCTGACATCATTTCTACCCAGAGAATTCTCAGAATATTCTCGAAACTATCCGTGGGCAACTTGTCTTGGGCTGCGTCGGTCCCATAGTTAGTTAGTTATTCGCGTTTCCAACTTCACGGCAAAGGGTCACCCCATAATGCTCCGTTCCTGTGCTGTTGCAGTGAATATGACACAAAATGCCTCTCATTGTCCCATATGAAGAGTGAAACAGACAGCAGTACCGACAACCCAACAGCATGCACAGGCAAGTACATGCATCAAGCCGCTGCCAGAATGCCAGCACAACAGTCCGCCACAAAAATTACAGTTTATTGTTAATGGAAGCGCCAGTCACTAGAAATACAGCAGCTTCACACACATTACTGCATAATGCAAAACTAGCTAGTTGAGCAACCGGTGCCGCCATTTTCTGAACATGTAGTTAAAAAAAAACAACAACCACGGACAGATGTAAAAGCACTCCACACGAAACCCACTGCTCACAGTGTCGCTCCAAGCACTCAGCTCATTAGCTGGGCCACGGAATCATGTACCACCAGTCCAACATGAGGACTGATACTGACTTATTGCATAAGATACCCCTCATATTCTGGAATGCAGAGTTTGCAGCGTTGTCTGTTCTTAACCTCTGTTATGCTTCTTCCATCAGATGTTATCATTGCCTCTAGATATTTAAAATTATCCACTTGGTTAAGAATTTTCCCTTCTATTTCCATTTCATATCTTGAGTATGATAAACAGAAATTTATAAAGACTGTTAAGGAGAAAATGTTCTGCACGGGGCAAACCACTTGATGGACGAATAACCTGTTTGCTACAGAATGAGTTAAATGGTCGATCCACCATGAGTTAATATAAGTATGCATAGTATTTAGAACTGTCTAGCGAAAGTGGATACAAAGCTGCCCAAATTTAAACCATTTTATTGTACATTTATAACTACATGGTAAATAACTATAAAGCCTGTGGCGGGGAAATCTCCAAGGGGGATCTATGTCACAATAGCTTTTGTCATTTCTCACAATGTAAACAGATTTCAATAGACCTACTAGACTGTAAACTCTGGCTTATACAACCGCGTATAAATTTGCCAGAATGGAACATGTAAACCAGTGTACTATTATTGTATATTTCAGTAGATTACTAAATATTGAATGCTAAATTTAAGAATTGACCTCACTGCACTCATGTCATTTCCACACATATTCCCACCCACTCTCAAAAGCCACCAAAGAGTTCTAATGTTGATTATTCTAGTAGCAATTTAATTAAAAGCCTCGTCTGGTTTTTCCTTTACGCTTTGGGTATCCTCCGGTACCCGTACTCAGTGGCGGGCTGGCTAGCGTGTCCGCTCTGTGGTCCCATAATAAAGTGTGCTCCCTTAACTGGTAGAACAGTTGTCCGTGGTTAATGCCATGTTAATCCTGGCTGCCACTGTTTGTAGACGCAGTGGGCCACTGCCTGTACTCACTCCAATCAGAGCCAGTCTTCAATGACAAGGATATTTCTTCTGTTCAGCTGCACCTTCCGCCCGATTTCAATGAGCATTGACTATTTCACATTTATCGTAAAGTAGCTCTCCATCCAGAGGACAGAAGCAACCAATCTGCCTTTTGTTTCTGTGGGAGCTGCAGGATATGTGGGAGCTGTAGGAGCTGTGGGTGCTACAGGAGCTGTGGTATATGTGAGAGCTGTGGGAGCTACGGTATCTGTGGGAGCTGCAGAATTTAAGGGATCTGTGAGAGCTGTGGGAACTACGGTATCTGTGGGAGCTACAGGATCTGTGGGATCTGTGAGAGGTGTGGGAACTACGGTATCTGTGGGAGCTGCAGAATCTAAGGGATCTGTGAGAGCTGTGGGAACTACGGTATCTATGGGAGCTGCAGAATCTAAGGGATCTGTGAGAGCTGTGGGAACTACGGTATCTGTGGGAGCTGCAGAATCTAAGGGATCTGTGAGAGCTGTGGGAACTACGGTATCTGTGGGAGCTACAGGATCTGTGGGATCTGTGAGAGGTGTGGGAACTACGGTATCTGTGGGAGCTACAGGATCTGTGGGATCTGTGAGAGGTGTGGGAACTACGGTATCTGTGGGAGCTGCAGAATCTAAGGGATCTGTGAGAGCTGTGGGAACTACGGTATCTGTGGAAGCTACAGGATCTGTGGGATCTGTGAGAGGTGTGGGAACTACGGTATCTGTGGGAGCTACAGGATCTGTGGGATCTGTGAGAGGTGTGGGAACTACGGTATCTGTGGGAGCTGCAGAATCTAAGGGATCTGTGAGAGCTGTGGGAACTACGATATCTGTGGGAGCTGCAGAATATCTGGGAGCTGCATGAACTGTAGGATCTCTGGGATCTTCAGGATTTGTTAGGGCTGAGGGATCTATAGGAGCCGCTGGATCTGTAAGAGCTACAGGATCTGTGGGAGCTCCGTGATCTGTGGGAACTTCGGGATCTGTGAGAACTGCGGGATCTGTGGAAGCTTCGTGAACTGTAAGAGTTGTTGGATCTGTGTGATCTGCGGAATCTCTGGTCGCAAAGCTGAAGCTTACATGAATTGACGGAAGTGCACCACCAGGAGTGCAGTCTGAGTTTGTCAGTGAGTATGACATGGTGGTTGTAGCAAATATGCAAGGCTTGAGTAGGTCGGGAACCTAGGACAGGTCTAGCAAACCGGCAGGGAATTTACTTGATCCTAGAAACAACAATACGGCTCATGAATCGTGGAAGAAATTGGTGGAAGGTCGCTGGTCACAAGTGCTGGAACTTCAATAACTCCTCCCCACGAAGCCGAACGGCATAAGTGGAAGATGATGACGACGACGACGACGACGACACGTAAGCTTGCATGCCAAGACATTGGTCCCGGTTCAGTTTTCAGCTATGGCAGGATTTGTTTCCCGACCAATATAGACCTGGGGTCGATCCATCATCATCATCATGATCATCATCATGATCATGATCATGATCATCATCATCATCATCATCATCATCATCATCATCATCATCATCATCATCATCATCATCATCATCATCATCATCATCATCATCATCATCATCATCATCATCATCATCATCATCATCATCATCATCATCATCATCATCATCATCATCAATACCAGCACGTGTTTTGCTAACCGACGTGGCATTTTTGCATCTCCAGAAACCTCGGTTGCTAGTGATCTATATCAATTTCATTGATGATGATCCCCCATTTATTTCACACTGTCTCCCACTGCCTCTTATTTCACCGAACTTGCCAGTTGTCACAATCGCTTCAATCGCCTATCTTTCACTTACATGACTAAAGAATACTGTTTGTTTTAAATGTTTTTTTCCCCCTGGGTGAACATATTCTGAAAAAAAAAGTAAAGAACAAATGTATGATTTTTCGATGTAGTCATCACTGCCTTCAGTGCAAGTCCTCCAGCGCCAATAAAGTGCATGGATTCCTGTAGAAAAAAATCGACTCAGGGGTCACTACTCGGTGAGCCTGACACGGTCGTGGACAGTCTGTAACAGAAGTCACGCCGTTTTCAAACTTCCTACTCCACTCATACATTTGCTGGACTAACAGGCATGCATCACCATACTGGACCTTCATTCACCGATGCATTTCTATAGGTTTCACTCCTTTACTGTTTTAAAAACAAACAGATAACAGAACACTGGATCCTCTTTAGTGCATGTCAAAAGTGGGGAGGTCATCTTTAAACTGCCCTTATGACGTCACCGTATCGTTCTGCACAGTGATGCCACATGCTTGACACTCTGGACCTCCTAAACAACATTATTGACAGATTACAAAAGAATGGCATGGTTATTGTAATTTCTATCACACTTTGAAGGTTTTCATGTGAATCCCCCTCGCATAAAGTCGCTTAAAAGTCGACAGGATCGACTTCATTGCGCCAGGTGAGTTTTATCCCATATGAAGCACGAACTCCGTAGCTCCAGCGACGACCCCCAGGAGTCTCCGAAAAAACTACACTCATGATCCGAAGGACTCGGCCCGGAATCGAAAGCACAACCTTCGGAGCCCGAGTCAGACGCAGAATCTTACACGTCGTAAGATACATTGGACATATTGGTATACTAATCGACACTGGATGGAGTGACCTGGTCAGTATACCATCGGTCGCGTTTACTTCCCATGACAGTTCCTGGTATCCATTATAGACTGGGTCAACCTGGGAAGCCCAGGGTCATTTAAAATTCTGCCTCGATTGAGATTCGAACACATGATCCCCGGGCCGGCAGGTAAGTATTCTAGCCACGACTCCACTTGCACTCCTCGGCCACGTAGCTAACTAAAGTACATAACTAATGAGACAACTATTATAAACAATATCAACTTGTATTCCCATGAATACTGTCGCCGCTGTTTGTGTATTGTTGACAGTTTGTGTGTACACGTCTCGCTTTTCGGGTCAGAATAATTAACCGTGGATAATTCATTTAACGATAATCGAGGACACGGTCTCCAAAACAGGTGTAAAATGTATTATATTGTCGTGTGTGTCTAATTAGCTGTCGTGATTGTGTTAAGTTATATATATTCTACTGGCGTTAGCGATCATGTCAGTCCTTGTGCGTAAAGACAGTACAACGGCAAATATTTACATGAGGGTGTAAAATACTAGACATTGGCTTATATTGTACTGGCACCTGGCGTCTTGACAGACGATAGTTTTGTTACATTGTGCTTCTAAAGAGCATAATAACGAGTCCATAACAGAAAGAGTGGGCTAAATAGTAGAGACAGTGCGTTGCCCATGTAGCATGATTCATATCTTGACCTGCCTAGTTTGCTCCAAAGGAAACGTAACACCAAAACATCTGGAACAAGAGAAGCTGCAGAAGCTGCTGGATCAGCAAGGCAAAGCTCTAACTGTCAGTCTGCTGGAACTTCGATCCTAGACTAGTTGCAGACCATGGTTTAGGGCCTGGTCTGACCTGCCATGACATTAATTCTTTAAGTTAAATTTTGTCACACCAGGATAAGCCTTGTACCCTTCCTCTCCTCCGATTAAAGCCGTTGGCACAATGTGGGTTGTCGGGTTTGGTGAGCGCCGCCCAACATTCAACGCTAACAGAAAGCATGATAAGGTAGCTCAGTCATATATGACTAAGACCTGATTAACTAGGTTACGACGTAATGAAGTAGTATGGTCGATTCCATTAATGTCATCTTTCAATATCAGACAATTCTCAGGAAAATCCTGAAAATGTTAAGATACTCATCGTACCTGATCGTCGTACTTGCCACTACGTCAACATATCCTACATGGAATTTCGAGTTAAAAATCTACCCAAAGTATTTCAGGATCCTCGCCGGTGCTACGGAGTTCGTGCACTGAGCTGAGATTATCCAGACTCAGGCTTGAGTTAGGAGTAGAATGGAGCACACATGGGTTACACCCGTGTGCCGTGATGTTGATCCGTCGACTAAACTAAATATCCTACATGGTCTCTTTCTGCCTGCATGGACAATGCTGCATCAGGATAAGGACGTAAAGAGTTCCTTGTTTTCTATCCATGAACCCTGGCAGCCATCATCGTCATGTCCCATGCCGATAAGTGGTTCGCCATCTCACATGATGACCAAAGTCGTGGTTTAGCTCTGTGTTCATGTCTCGATTTCGCCATGTGGCCAAATTATCTAAATATTCATCTCTCTGAAAATTCCCCTTGACTCCCCCCCCCCCCACCCCCAACCCCACCTAATGTAGACAGTTGTCACCAAGTTCTCTAGTTTATTTCTTCTCATAACGTGCTTTCTACGTCTAATTTCTCTAATTGGTTTATGGTTTTCATTTGTTACATGTAGTACTCGCTCATTGGTTTTTCTGTTTGTCCATGGTATTCTTTGCATTTTTATCAGCAATCACATCTCCACATCCATCAGATGTTTCTCATCTTGTCTGCTTACTGTCTATGTTTCACTTCAATATAAAGTACAGGTTCTATGTAGCACTTCAACACTCTTTTCCTCATCGCATTTAACATCTTATTATTGATCAGCTTCCATCTTGTAAAAAAGCTATATTTGCCACACCTAGGAGTATACATGGTAGGAGTATCCTCTAAAAATGAGAATTAGTTAACCTCGTTCCCTCCCCTAACTCACTAGACACCCTTTGACAAAGTTATTGACACCTTGCCGTCTTGACTGACAATAGTTTGTTAAATTGTGCTAAAAAAAAAGGCACAATAACTACAACCTATGGAGGTAGAGAATGTAACCGATCAGACCAAATCGGGGGGTAAATGTTCGTTCACAATGGATGCATGTGAACACACGGTCATTTCCACAACCACGCAACATCTGACGTCTCATACGCTTGGTGTATGTCCTATCAAAAACAAAGAGCATCTGTTGGATTTTCCTCCCAGGACATGCTGGTGTAGTGGGAAACTAGCAGGCGGACAGACTGGCTGGGTCTGTACTGCTGGGTGGGGTACTGGTGCATGATAAGGCAGATGTGGTTAGGGTCCTTTCGGCTCGTGTATATGGTGCAGAAGAACAGTTAGGGAATGACCAGAAGATCTGACCGACAAACAGGACTCCGAGGAAAGGCCAGAGAGATACATACTCAGACTGCTAATGGTAACATTAGTATCAGAACTCTTCGCTGGGTGTTGAAGATGAGGACAAAGCACGAATGGGAATGTCCAGAGTGCTGCGATGTCGGTTCTTGAAGCAGGTCAACTCAACCCAACTCCTTTTATAGAGACAATGGTTACCATCATTGATGGTAGCAAGTGTCCATATAAAGAGATCGTCTGACTACAATTTTGTTTTTATTTCACAGCGACTCGACGCGCTATCGAGAACAGATCGCAATCGGATAATGCAGAGGATGCCTTGCGTTAAAAGTGCTGCAGAGAGACACGCATTATATGCAGCAGGGAAGAAGAAGTCAGAGGCGAGGAAGACCGCTGCGAGTGCTGAGCCCATTTCTACACACAGTAGTCCAACACCTGCACCAGCTGAAGCCGTTCCCGTAGCTGAGTAGACCACAACTGAAGCCAGCAGCAGCCGTGAAGTTTTCAACAGCAGCAAGGTGATACAGCCTAGTTTACCAAAGGCCTCCACACAGGAGGAAACAACAACAATTGAGGACAATATCGGCAAAATACTGCTAAAACAGACAAGCGTTGGAGAAGCCAAACTGTCGGCGCAAGACACCTGATGGAGTAGTGGACTCCATCAACAAAAACCCAAAGTCCACAGCACTTATGCCGAAGATTGCACAAGAAGAGAAAGCCGTCATCGAGCTTCACCACGGCATCTTATTGGAAGCTACCAAAACACCGCATAAAGCAAACGATGGGTCATCAGACGAGTCAAGACTCATCTCACCACCGACCTGATCAGGGAGATGCTAACGAGGGAGAACAAGAAACTCAAGATCACCAGTGCTGAGAGGATTGTCGGCAAGAATAACATCCCCTCCACAGTCGTCATCGTAACATCGAAGGACCGAGTGATCCCTCAAGTCATTAGATAGGACAAAAATGATCAAGTTCCAGAGCACTACATACCGAGAGTGTTGCAGTGCTCTACGTGCCATAAATTTTGGCACACCCGTGACACCTGCAAGTGTGAGGTGGAGGTATGTAGATACTGCTCTTAGAAGATGTAATGATGAGGTCCACGTTTTTATCCCAGGATTGTAAGTTGCTGTTAGGGATTTAAAAAGTATATTGATAATAATAAGCTAGTTGCATGTCCTTTACAGGACGGTGCAATCAACCCCATAATTTGTTTGTTTGTAATTTACGAGGCACTTTTACGTTCAGCAGTTTGTCATTGTTTTCCGAACGACCGACGCTTGTACCATTGTTAATATCCAACACATGGTAGTCTGATTTCAATTCGTCTGCAGCTGATTTCTAACGCGGTATGCGGGATTACGATTAGCGTTCGCTACCTCTTCGCCACAGATTGATACAAAAAGGGGTAAAATACTGGATATTACAAATGTATAACCAGGGGGAAATAGCACTGAAACTACTACTACTACTACTACTACTACTACTACTACTACTACTACTACTACTACTACTACTACTACTACTACTACTACTACTACTACGACTACTACTACTACTACTACTACTACTACTACTACTACTACTACTACTACTACTACTACTACTACTACTACTGCTGCTGCTGCTGCTGCTGCAGCAACAACAACAACAACAACAACAACTAATAATAATAATACTTGTAGTAGTAGTAGTACTACTACAACCTCCACAACGATTACCCTCAATGAAATTTTCCAGTGATTATTAGTGATACTTGCCTTCCTACCCCGTACCCTAACACCACAGCAAGTGTTTTCACGGATCTATTATTCAATGCTACTTGAAAACGTATTAACATATATAATACGTTTATCGAAGTGTTCTCGTGCCTCCAGTTGATATTGGCTGTGATTTCACCATCAGGTGTAAGTAATTTCGACAACAATGTTTACGTTCCGCTGCTGGTCTGTAGAAATGTTTCATTCAAAGCGTCGAATTGTGACCTCTGCTGTATGTGACACAGCAAAACAGTATTACTTATCGGTTAACTCTTACCGTTAAAAGCAATGCAAATTTTATCCCATGTGGCTCGCTCTCTTTCCGCAGTGCGTCCTGCGGTAAACGTCGCGGAATCGAACCCATAACCTTCAGAGCACGAGGCAGACGGCGTAACCATTTCGCCACAGAGATTTCCTCTTTATTCGTCTTGACGTCATGTTTGGTAGTGTGTAGGTCCGGAGATGATCTGTAGGTCCGGAGATGACCTGTGGGTCCAGAGATGACCTGTAGGTATGGCGATTAGCTGTAGGTCCGGAGATTACCTGTAGGTCCAGAGATGACTTGTAAGTCTGGAGATGACTTGTAATTAGGAAATAACTTGTAAGTCCGGAGATGAGTTGTAAGTCTAGAGATGAATTGTAGGTCCCATGTGGGCCCGGAAATATCTTGGACAATGAGAGCAAAACATATTTTCCGCATATGAAGACTGATTAAGAAATGACTCCCACAATGAACTGGTTTAAAGTGAGAAAGAGTTGCTCAAAAGTCGCCGACCTACTCTCTCGCCTTTGTGCAATCGAATCCAGTGAAAGGACAAGTCGACACGTATGGAGATGGAGTCAGGTGCAGAGGATGACCAGGGTGTCTATGTGCCTTATCGTGTCCATTTCGTTCCAGGGAGCGTGGTTGACGCTGAACTAAATAATGGTGTGGAGAAGGTGCTAAAGTAATGATTGTGTGGGATAGAAGGCGCCAAATAACAAACTAGGATAGAGAGAGTTAAAGAAATCGATGTCTGGAAGATACCAGTGACAACTTGCCGTCCGGACAGACAAGCGTTTGTTACATCGTGCTTCAATAAAAGGCACAACATCTACAACCAGACTATAGATGGAGTTATACCTCTCCATAGCACAAAGCGTGGGTTGAATTGTAGAGACCATGTGTTGTCCATGCAGCATGATCCTTTTCTCGGCTTGTCTAGTTTACTCCAGAGAAAAGGTAACACTAACACATTTGAAACAAGGCAAGCCACAGAAGTTGCCAGATTAGCAAAACATTTGCTCTAACTGTCCGCCTGTCGGAGCTTTGATCCTACACCAGTTGCCGACCAAGGCTCAGGACCTGGTCTGTCCTGCCATGAATCTAGCCTTTACGTTGCATTTCCTCACAACAGGATACTGTCTGTACCCTCCCATTTGCGCTCCACCGCTCGAAGTCGTTGGCACAATGTGGGGGTGTCGGGTTTGAGGAGCACCGCCTAACATTCAACGCTAACAGAAAGCAGACAGTATCGTCTGGACTTCTGGTCGCGATCATGGAGGATAGGCAAGGAGAGGTTGAGGCCTCTGGATGTTTACACTAGTGGCTACCGTTTGCATTCGCATTTTCCTCATGTAGTACTGGAAGTGTATGGTTCCGCCTCCCTGCTACTGAGTTAAGTACGTGGCGTGACACTGTGAGTTGTGAATTTCGTGTGAAATGCTTTTACATCTTCCCGAGATTGTGTTGGAGGGTGAAATGCATGTTCGGAGTAATGGCGGCTAGCTGTGTCGCAGAATTGACCGGCATTTACCTTATGTAGAAATGTGTGGCTGCTGGTCTTCTAGTGACTGCCGCTTCCATCGACACTTCCATCACTAGCACAGGGTCGGAGCATAATGGGAACCATCCGTTGCTGTCAAGTTGGAACAGCGACTAACTAACTAACTATCTAGATAGTATCGTCTACTGTCAAACGGTAGCTCAGTCGTATCTGACCAACGCCTGACGCCAGACTGGAAGATAAGAAGTCTAAGCTATCCCTATGGGAATGTAGCAACTTTATGGGACATGAGGGGTTAAGAACAAGACAGCCAAAGTATAAAGTTATCAATTCAGCCGTAACGAACTGTGTGGCGGTATAAAATGTCACATACCCGCGTCCCAGAAGAGCTCCAGAGAAAAACACCGCGAGGATATCTTCGTTGGGCCCAATGAGAGAATCCGGGCCTGCGGAATACACCCCAGCTGAGAACGGTGTTCGGCAGTCTGTGGATAAAGCTAGCACCAGCTTTAGTAACAGCGTGAGTGGGGAGTTTAGCGACAACAGCATGAGTAAACTCACTGGGCAGCAGGCCGTTGATGGAGTTCTGTCGTTTGCGGATGTGAGCGAGGACCAGAAGGTAACTAGC
>OY992879.1:83483934-83508934 GCA_963921405.1 Cepaea hortensis
AGGGGCAGTGACCACAGTTTCATAAAGGACTTAGGGGCAGTGACCACAGTTTCATAAAGTACTTAGGGGCAGTGACCACAGTTTCATAAAGGACTTAGGGGAGGTGACCACAGTTACATAAAGTACTTAGAGGCAATGACCACAGTTTCATAAAGTACTTAGGGGTAGTGACCACAGTTTCATAAAGTACTTAGTGGCAATGACCACAGTTTCATAAAGTACTTAGGGGCAGTGACCACAGTTTCATAAAGTACTTAGGGGCAGTGACCACAGTTTCATAAAGTACTTAGGGGCAGTGACCACAGTTTCATAAAGTACTTAGGGGCAGTGACCACAGTTTCATAAAGTACTTAGGGGCAGTGATCACAGTTTTATAAAGGACTTAGGGGCAGTGACCACAGTTTCATAAAGGACTTAGGGGCAGTGATCACAGTTTCATAAATGACTTAGGGGCAGTGATCACAGTTTCATAAAGGACTTAGGGGCAGTGATCACAGTTTCATAAATGACTTAGGGGCAGTGGCCACAGTTTCATAAAGGACTTAGGGGCAGTGACCACAGTTTCATAAATGACTTAGGGGCAGTGATCACAGTTTCATAAAGTACTTAGGGGCAATGACCACAGTTTCATAAAGGACTTAGGGGCAGTGACCACAGTTTCATAAAGTACTTAGGGGCAATGACCACAGTTTCATAAAGTACTTAGGGGCAGTGACCACAGTTTCATAAAGTACTTTGGGGCAGTGACCACAGTTTCATAAAGTACTTAGGGGCAATGACCACAGTTGCATAAAGTACTTAGGGGCAGTGACCACAGTTGCATAAAGTACTTAGGGGCAATGACCACATTTTCATAAAGTACTTAGGGGCAGTGACCACAGTTTCATAAAGTACTTAGGGGCAGTGACCACAGTTTCATAAAGTACTTAGGGGCAGTGACCACAGTTTCATAAAGTACTTAGGGGCAATGACCACAGTTTCATAAAGTACTTAGGGGCAATGACCACAGTTTCATAAAGTACTTAGGGGCAGTGACCACAGTTTCATAAAGTACTTAGGGGCATTGGCCACAGTTTCATAAAGTACTTAGGGGCAGTGACCACAGTTTCATAAAGTACTTAGGGGCAGTGACCACAGTTTCATAAAGTACTTAGGGGCAATGACCACAGTTTCATAAAGTACTTAGGGGCAATGACCACAGTTTCATAAAGTACTTAGGGGCAGTGAGCACAGTTTCATAAAGTACTTAGGGGCAGTGACCACAGTTTCATAAAGGACTTAGGGGCAGTGACTTCATAAAGGACTTAGGGGCAGTGACCACAGTTTCATAAAGTACATAGGGGCAGTGACCACAGTTTCATAAAGTACTTAGGGGCAGTGACCACAGTTTCATAATCTGTATTGTGGTTGTTGCTCCATTGAGGCAGGGATTACCTGCCCCCCCCCCCCCCCCCTCCAGCACTCACCCGCTTCTATTACAACATGAGAACAGTTGGGTATGTGTGGGAAAACGTGAGAGATAATAACATATAGACACTGTACATACCTTACAACGAGCCCAAATCTGGCAACAGGAAATCACAGTGTAAAAATAACTATGAGAAATAATAGTAACGTAAAAATAAGTTTCTCCACAACAAAAGGAATCGATGTTTCGATCTTAGTGATCTTTCCGAGGAACAACACGAACATGTCTAAAGGAAAAAAAAACGAAACAACAACATAAAATTAGAAAAGTTTATTAAAAATTTAAAACGTACACAGAAAGAGTATAGGTTTCAAACGTTGTTAGGCTTTAATGCATGCTCCATTGCTAGGAAGGCTGCGCAGAAGTTCAGTTATTAAATGTGCCAAGTAAGAAAATGTGGAACTGAAGATGTGCAAACAGTTAGATGTGGATATATGGAGGGGAGTCAGCAGAGTTATACAGTGGCATCTACAATAGTAAGATGGGTAAGATGACACTTCAAGAGGAGTAAACGCGGCCGGGTGATCTTGACCACATTCACATGAAGGACGATATATCGTGGAGTACCGATCTGTCTACAAATGACACATGAAGGACGATATATCGTGGAGTACCGATCTGTCAATAAATGACACATGAAGGACGATATATCGTGGAGTACCGATCTGTCTACAAATGACAAATGAAGGACGATATATCGTGGAGTGCCGATCTGCCTACAAATGACACATGAAGGATGATATATCGTGGAATACCGATCTGTCTACAAATGACACACGAAATACGATATATCGTGGAGTACCAATATGTCTACAAATGCCACATGAAGGACTATATATCGTGTAGTACCGATCTGTCTACAAATGACACATGAAGGACGATATATCGTGAAGTACCGATCTGTCTACAAATGACACATGAAGGACGATATATCGTGGGGTACCGATCTGTCTACAAATGACACACGAAGGACGATATATCGTGGAGTACCGATCTATTTTAAAATAACACATGAAGGACGATATATCGTGGAGTGCCGATCTGTTTTAAAATGACACATGATGGACGATATATCGTGGAGTGCCGATCTGTTTTAAAATGACACATGAAGGGCGATATATCGTGGAATACCGATCTGTCTACAAATGATACATGAAGGGCGATATATCATGGAGTACCGATCTGTCTACAAATGACACACGAAGGACGATATATCGCGGAGTACCGATCTGTCTACAAATGACACACGAAGGACGATATATCGCGGAGTGCCGATCTGTCTACAAATGACACACGAAGACGATATATCGCGGAGTACCGATCTGTCTACAAATGACACATGAAGGACAATATATCGCGGAGTGCCGATCTGTCTTCAAATGAACCAGTACGTTGAATTTCATACACCTCTTGACTTGACAGGTGGTTTTTTACTTACCTTTATTCTCTTGTATATCAGCGCTATCTCAGTGTCTGCCTGCATGTAAGTCTGTCTTTTTATTTTCCTTGACTATTTGTCTGCTTGCCTGTCTGTCAATCGCAGCATCCGCCACACTCTATTCAGCATGTCTTACTACAGGGCGTATTTTTCATGACTATGCAGTGTGTGAAAATATTGCCGGTCCAAGTCTTGTATTTACTTATTATGTTGCAAAAACTTTACAGAGGGTGAATACAAAACTTGGACCGGGAATATTTTTAAACACTGCACAGTCATTAAAAATACACACTGTATATGATGCTGTATCAGCATTCCAATTTTGAAGTCCACACCTTGACATTTTCTTTGGTGTGTCTAATCCAGCCACAGAACGACCTTGTGGTGGAGATTGAGATGAACAGCCTCATCCCGAAACCCTCGGTCGACGATGACGACAACTGGACAGACAGTGAAGATGAAGACGAACCTGCCGAGAAGGTCAAATCTGCAAACATCATTGCCAGGATAGTAATCGGAATTAGAAGAGGACTTTCGTTAGCTTTGGCATGCATCATTGAAAAAACCAACGGCTATTTCCTCCGGGTGATTTTCCTTCTGGCTTATCTGGTATATTTCATTGCGTCACTAATCTACAGGTAAGATATCAGAACTTCTCATATTATTTTGTTGTCTATTTGTTTAACTCATTCAGAGTCAAACAAAAAAAAGTAGGTTAGGACCAAACAAGGTGCACAATCAAATGAACAAGCATTCTAATGTAAATTTCTATAAACAGAGCATTAAAATTGTGGAAGATACCTCAGAACGAAACAAATAACACAATGGCCCGACGAGGGCGAGACAATAAGTAAGTCACACAGTTCTGTGGGATGGCAGGTAAATGTAGTTGGTGTTTTCTACAGGTGTCATTAGATGACAGCAGCATCGAACTTTATATTCCCCATCACCAGGTGGCGCTAGGTGTCTCATGCGCATGAGCAGCGCATAAACAAAATGGCGACTGTACTAAAGGTGTGTACAACCAAAGAGCAACGTGCTGTTGTGCATTTTTTGTGGGCAAAAGGACTGCCTGCAAAGGACATTCATAAGGAAATGCTTCCTGTTTATACTGACTACCAGCCCTAATCAAAGCCTGCTTCAATGCAATGGAAACATTCTTCTTCGTCTTGTGTCCAAAGATTCAAAGTTACGCCATCAGCAGGGAAGGTTATGCGGACAGTGTTCTGGGATTGTCAAGGAGTGCTTTTGACCAATTTCAAGAAGAAATGTGACAATGTGATTTCTGAATCATACTGTGAAGTTCCATCGATGGTTCATAATGCAATTTGAAGAAAACGTCCAGGACTAGAGATATCTTGATAACTGCAGCCAAAGATTTCATTCCGACCAAGAAAACGCACCGTAAGCCATGGATTACATCAGACACGTTAGAATTAATAAAACAACGAAGGGAGCTGAAACAGAAAGGAGATGAATCCGATAGTAGGATGAAGTATAAATCTTTAACTCGAGAAATAAGAAAGAACACAAGAAAGGACAAAAATCAATATATACAAGATAGCTGTACCAGAATAGAGCAATATCATGAGGCTGGAAGAGATTATGAAATGTTCAAGGAAATGAAGTTATTGACAAGAAATGTTCAACCTCAATTGAATGTTATCTGTGACAAGATGGGAAATACCTTAACAGAATCTAGACAAATTCTAGAAAGATGGCAGGAGTACTGCAGTGGAATGTATGATATGAGTGACAGTGAGGATATGAATGAGATACATGAGCCAATGACAGCAGAGACAGAACCTGAACCCTCATTAGATGAAATTGCTTGGGCTATAAGGAACCTGAAGAATGGTAAATCACCTGGATGTGATGAGATACCAGCTGAACTAATTAAAGCAGGAGGAGAAGAAAGCATACACATATATCATGCATTATGTACAAAGATTTGGAAATATGGTATATGGCCAAAAGATTGGAAGAGAACTATCTTCATTCCAATACCAAAAAAGGGCAACCTGAAATTATGCACCAACTATAGAACTGTTGCCCTGATAAGTCATGCAAGTAAAATTCTACTAAAAGTCATAATGCGACGACTTAGTAAGAAAATGGAAGAAGAGATTAACGTAGTTCAAGCTGGATTTAGACAAGGAAGAGGAACAAGAGATCACATATTCAACATGCGTTTAATAATAGAGAAGTGCAGAGAATTTAATGTAAACCTATTCTCATGTTTTGTGGATTATTCAAAGGCATTTGACTGTGTACAGCATCAGAAACTTTGGGAAATCATGAGTAATATGGGCTTTCCTTCACATGTAGTGCATCTCATAAAAATGCTATATCTAGACCAACAAGCAGCAGTTAGAATAGATGGCGAGACATCAGATTGGTTTGACATCAAGCAAGGAGTCCGTCAGGGCTGCGTGCTGTCACCCTATTTGTTTAACCTGTATGCCGAAAATATAATGAGAAATGTAAGAGATGATATAAACAGGGAGCCATATGATGCCCTAAATATCGGCGGTCATGACATACCAGAGATTCGATATGCTGATGATACAGTATTACTATCCACAACACAGAATGGCATAGAAAACCTAATAGCCTCAACACAATTGAATAGTGAAAATCACAACTTATATCTTAACATAGCAAAAACTAAGATAATGCATACAGATAAAACTACTATGGAGGAAGAAATATACATTAATGGGAGAAAATTGGAGGTGGTGGAAAATTTTGAATATCTTGGGTCATTGATTACGAATAATGGTGACACAATGAAAGAAATAAAACGGCGACTATCCATTGCTCTTCAAAGACTAAAACAGATGAATAAATTATGGTGTGGGACAGACAGAACTACAAAAATTAGATTTTTAAGAGCATGCATCTTTCCCATTGCAACATACGCCTGTGAGACATGGACACTTACTAAACAAGCTGAACAGCGCATACATGCCTTTGAATATAAATGTTATAGACGAGTTCTAAGAATATCTTGGGTAAAGAAAAGAACAAATGCATCCATACTTCAAGAGTTGAATATTGAGGAGGGATGGCTATTAAAGACGATAAAACAAAGAAAATTGAAGTATTTTGGTCACTTGAAACGTCACGACAGTTTGGAGAGAACAATAATGGAAGGGTATATGCCTGGGAAGAGAGGAAGAGGAAGGCCAAAGAGAAGATGGGTGCAGGATGTGGCGGATGATCTCCAGATGGGTGTATCAGACGCGGGACATCTTGCTTGTGATCGAGAAGTTTTCCGGAGGGTTGTTATGGGAGCGAGGTTCTGTAAAGGACATGCTACTGAATGAATGAATGAATGTCCAGGACTGCTGACTAGAGGAGTGTTGCTTCTTCAAGGCAATGCCAGACCACATACGGTTCGATTAACTCAGGAGAAAATTAACCAACTAAGGTGGGAAGTTCTGGAACATCCACCTTACAGCCCCGACTTAGCCCCTAGCTAGATTTCCACCTTTTTGGTCCACTGAAAATCCACCTTGGTGGGAGACATTTTGCGAATGACGCCGAAGTTGACTGTGAAGTGAAAACGTGGTTTAGAAAACAGAGCATACCGTTCTATGCAGGCAATTTGGGAAGACTGATAAAACGATGGGATAAGTGCACAATGTTGGTGGAATTATGTTGAGAAATAAAGGGACAATGTATGTATACAAATAAACTAGTTTCAAGTTGTTATCATATTTAGTTATTTTTCTACAGCCATTTGTGACTTATTTATTGACTTCCCCTCGTAATATGGTGATATATCGTCGTACTGTCCAAATGTGAGGTGGCATTTATCTACATATCCTTCTGCACTGAATCAGTTAACCCTTTGTTCTCTCTGGCCCGGATGGGGTTAAAGATGATTTTTACAAGACGTTGCAATCAACCCCTTCAAGCTCAAATATACGACACACTTATTCAAGCAGTAATTTGTCTTCCACGGTAATTTTAAACTGACGATCATGTACTTTTGTTTGCACAAAGTTATGTTAAACAACACAGGAAGCACATTGTCCCTATCCCTATATTTGTGATTTACTAAGCAACCTTTACGTAAAATACTCGTAATTCGCCGTAGTTTTCTGAACGACTGACGCACGCACATGCCATCGGAATCAACGCGAAGCTCACTAATCCCTGCGGTTGGTTTCGAACTTACTTATTCCCTGTCAAAGGAGAAATAAGGCTCATATTTCACCCTGATAGCCCGCGGGACACACTCGTGCAAGGCTGAGTACTCGTTTAGCTCCCGAAACGGAGGTCAGCTTGGCCGAATATATAAGAGCGCTTGCTCATGTACTAACGATGTATTGATGGCGAGGTAGCGGGTCAAACCCCTACGCCGGTCAATTGGACTAAAATTTTGACTTCTCGTCCTAGATTTGGGAATGTAAATTTTTCAGCTACCTCAGAATTCGGAGAGGGTTTGCCTGATAGCGAAGGACACTAGTAATAGGGAAAGCTAATCCACACGCAAAACAAATCAGTCCCGTGCATTAGAGCTAGTAGCACCTGTATGGACTACGCTTGAGTTCAAAGAGAGCAAATGAAAAAGCTCACTGGCTTAGCCACCGTTTACAAACCAGTGTACTTATCTATTCGGCCATGCTGACTTCGCTTAATCCTTGCCTCTGAGCATCTGCCTGTTCAAGTAACCATTGCCAGCAGTATCATCCCCGAACCAACACCCAGCTGTGGCACCTTCTCAGACTTCTTGTTGAAAAGAGCTGTCTGTTCTCTGTTCCGTCTAATGCATTGTAGAACTCTTCTGTACATTCCGCGGCTGTGGCGAAGTTGTTGCGAATGCGACTCACAAACCCTCATACCGCGTTCGAAACACAGCTGCAGGCGATTTTGATGCAGACCGAATTAGTTGATTTCTTGCAATGGTGAGAGCGTCGGTCGTTCAGAAAGCAATGGCAAACTACTGAACGCAAACATTGCCTAGAAAATCACGAACAGCCAAAAATGCTCGTGATGACTGCGAAATACCATCCATCCATCATGTGCCATGCCGGTAAGCCTGGGCAGTAATGACTCGCCATTTCACTCGATCACCAGAGTCGTGAATCAGCTCAGGGTTCTTATCTCGACTATACCACGTAGCCAAGCATCCATGTATTTACTTCTCTGTCTTCCCCTTGTTCTCTTCCCTCTCGATCTTGCCAGTTATCACCAAGTTCTCCAATTTATTTCTTCTCATAACGTCTCCCAAAAAGTTTGACTGTCTACTCTAATTTATCTAATCAGTTTACGATGTTCATTTGTTTCTTGTAGGACTTGGTGATTGGTTTTTCTGTCTGTCCATGGTTTTTTTTTCCCCGCGTTTCCATCCTGATTCAGGATATTGCGGTCAACACCAGCATCTTTCAGCTGTATGTTGATTCCTAGGCTAGATTACGCTCATCAGCACTCCACGACTTTCTGAGCGATCGGCTGCATACTCTCATTAGTCACTAGCGTGACTCGAACCACTTCTAATTCTCGTCCGCTCACGTTGACTACGAGAGTATTCGGGATTAACGGAGAAAAGCTGCTAACCCCTCGGCCAGGCAGCCGGCGTCTATCCATGGTATTCTTTCCATTTTTCTCAGAAACCACATTTCTGGTAAAATGGCGACGGCGTAACGGTGCTTTCTTCGGAGAACGCTGTTATTGTGTGTTTCTGGGGAGGATGTGTTTTTATTTGGTATTCGTTTTCGGAAGTTATTCACAAGAAACCACGGACGGCAGGTCGTGGATGAAATTTTGAGGGCAGTCGACAGATAGTTGTTGGTTATCGTCTCAAGTTTCGCGACGGTAGGCAGACGATCTCTTTTATGAAACCGTGGCTACGGTCACAAGTCAGTATGGTCACTATCAGGAAGGAAAGCAATGACAAATTACCTTCTTTAATGTTGCCTTGTTTATCATGATTCGCCTAATTACAGATCATCACAAAAACAAAAGACATACAACTAACTACAACTAACTTAAAATTTCCTGTCGCGCTTACATGCAAAGGCCTATGTGTGCCTTTTAGCTTGTTGGTCACACATTCACTCAGGACTTCGAGGAAACGCCAGAGGGATCCATAATCATATTGTTACTGGTATACCTTCAGTATTGAGACTCCTCGCTGGCTATTGAAGATGAGGACAGAGCACGTATGGGAGTCGGTTCTTGACTCAACTCAACTCAACTAAGTTAAATATCCAAGTTTCAAATCCGTACGTTGCCACAGCACATATGCCTGCCCTTGGCACTGTGACTTCTGATGTTCTATGGGAAATATGCCTGTTCTTAGCACTGTGGCTTCTGTTGTTCTATGGGAAATATGCCTGCTATTAGCACTGTGACTTTTGATGTTCTATGGGAAATATGCATGTTCTTAGCATTATGAATTTTTTTTGTTCTATGGGAAATATGCCCGTTCTTAGCACTGTGATTTATGTTGTTCTATGGGAACTATGCCTGTTCTCAGCACTGTGACTTCTGTTGTTCTATGGGAAATATACCTGCTCTTAACACGGTGACTTGTTTGTTCAATGGAAAATATGCCTGTTTTCAGCACTGTGACTTCCGTTTTTCTGAGCGAAATATGCCTTTTCTTAGCACCTTGATTGTTTGTTCTATGGGAAATATGCCTGTTCTTAACAATGCGACTTCTGTTGTTCTATGGGAAATATGCCTGTTCATGGCACTGACTTCTGTTGTTCTATTGGGAAAATGCATGTTCTTATGAGTGTGACTTCTGTAGGTTTATCTGTTCCTGTCCATTTAGATTTTATTACTTTAATTTGTAAAGCAATTCTTGTGTAGCGGGCCTGTTAGCGAAGTGGACAGGCAGCTGCTCTGATGCTATTTACCCGGTCGGACGAGGGTTCGAATCCAGCATTCGTCGTCTCACTAAGTGAGGTAAATAGAAGCCACCTATTCCTGCCTGAATTCTGGCCTACAAAATGTGATGGCCCTGTCGCATCACATAACCATTGCAAGAAACTGCTTCAGGACAAATTAAATGTATTAGATTAGTGTTTATGTGCATGGATACCATCTCATATTTATATAACCGTTATTTCAGATTTGATTATGAAGGTCATATCATCTTATATTTATATCACCGTTATTTTAGATTTGACGCTGAGGATCATACCATCTTATATTTATGTAACCGTTATTTCAGATTTAACAACGAAGGTCATACCATCTCATATTTATATAACCGTTATTTTAGATTTGACGATGACGGTCATACCATCTCGTATTTATGTAACCGTTATTTCATATGTGACTGTGGTGGTCATACCATCTCATATTTATATAACGGTTATTTCATATTTAATTATGAAGGTCATACCATCTTATAAGTCATAATTATAGGTCATACCTATAACCACTTGGAATCAACGACTGGCAAGAGAAGGTCCACCAGAGATACGAATGGAGACGGATTGTATCTGCAGCAAAGAACCTCAATGGCTCTGAACGCTGAAGAAGAGAAGAGAGAAGAAGATACCATCTTATATGTATACAACGGTTATTTCAGATTGAATTATGAAGGTCATATCATCTCATATTTATATAACTGTTATTTCAGATTTGACGACGAAGGGTCATATCGCTTGCTGGGTTTTACCATTCTGGCGATAATTATCAAAACACGGACAATAGTCTATGACCGGTGTAAATGGCTTCTCCGGAAAGTGGTCGGAAGTGAGAAAACGTCTGCCAGATGTAAGCAACGCTTGTCAACTGCTCGCTTTTTCTCTCGCTGGTAAGGATTGATTATATTCAATTTGCTCAATTCTTTTAACAGACCACACTGGCATGTGTGAAATCGTAGAAGAACTGGAAAAACAGGCCACACTGGCATGTGTGAAATCGTAGAAGAACTGGAAAAACTGGGAAAAAAAATTACCAATTCAGTGCCAAACAAAATGTATGTTTGAACCTAACTATAATGGATGGCGGAAACTGAGAAGTAGGAGCGTGTCAAAGTTATGACTTAAAAGTTGTTAATTTGTTAGCAGACATGTTATATTATATAATACGATATATAAATTAAAGAGAATTGCATGGGGAAATCTATATTAGCCCATGGCAGATATGGTAAGTCGCTTAAGACAATTAATCATCCCACGACGCTTGATCAGTTAATAATATGCATCATTTTGCAGACAAAATAAACAATAATATTGTCTATTTAAGTTGTTATTCAGGCTCCTATATAGGTTTTGATCATCATCGCCCTATGTAGAACATCGCTATCATAACGGCGTGCTCATTACGATAAGCCCCTCGATATCTTGCCATGTCTCCCGTCTCATGCAAACTCGTGTCCAAAGTGTCTCCAATGTCTCGTGTCCATCTTTGTGTTGGCCAACTCCTTCTTCCAGGAACCACGCCTTCTATCACTGTTCTTTCAAAGCTATTGTGACGTACAATATGACGAAAGTATTTCAGTTCAAAATACGGGTTGTGAGTCAATTTACTTCGATGTTCAAATCTTGTAGAATTCCAGGAGTTTTCTGGTTCAGTGTTCATTATATTTTATGAACTTTTCTATAGCAATTCAAAGAAAGATGCATGCCCTCAAACATTTTACTTTAACGCGTGTGCTCGTGTTATGTCATGGGTTCCTTACTGTTTGACTGTTGTGTTTTAATATTTTTGTTGGCCTCTTCCATGTTCTTCTTATTATTGTTCTTATTAAAGTGTTTCATCTACTTTATCTTCGTGTTCACGTTCTCCTTGTTCTGCTTTTTACGTTTCTTCTGTTATTTCATCCGCTTATTAGTTTATCTTTTGTTCCTTTTCATTTTCTTTGTCTTATACTTCGACAGTCAAACTGTCATTTACTGCCTATATTGAACCTTGCGGTGTATGGCAGGTGGGAGGGGGGGGGGGGGGTCTCGAGCCTGAGGAGTTAAGGCCGCCTGGCTAGTGCAGTCGCCTCGAACTGTGCAAGCTAGGGTGTTTCTTTTTTCCCCCAACATAAAAAAATCCACACCTTACCGAGGATTCGAACCCGGATCTCCCGAAGGAGAATTCGGCATTCTAGCCACTCCACCAGCCGCTCCTATTTCTTATACGTGTCTTCTCTAAAAATGACAGTGTTATCTTGTTGTTGTTGTTGTTGTTGTTGTTGTTGTTATTGTAGTTGTTGTTCTTCTTCAGCTTTTAATCTCCTAACGGAGCATAGGCCATAAACCAATTCATGGCAAACTCTCAGCAGACTCGTTCATTAGTCGTGAGATATTGCATCTATGGGATGTAGTGGTTTTACTTTATGCCTTCGAGCTATTTACATTGCTGGGTGCCAATCTATATTGCATAGTTGTGGCTTCAGATGGATGATAGCTGGTTAGTGAAGACACGTTTTAGAGGTGTCTAGTTGGTCATGCCTTGTCGAAGTCCACATGATCCTTTAGCGAGGGGCTGTCGTCTGTCGGACAGGTTCATATCCTCGTGTGGCGTCATTAAATAGTTCATCGTCTATATTGCCTACAATGTCCTTAGAGCTCTACTTTTTTCCACTACTTCTAAGTGTGTCAATCAATACTGTGAGTTTCTTTCTCAAGCTATCGCAACGGCCTTGAGGATTCCTTAATTGATGTGTCTATGTATTGCTATACACTGCATTGTTCTTGATAGCATGATCACTTAATGGTGTGCTCTCTTGATAGTATGCTCCCTTGACGGTATGCACTCTTGATGGTGTGCTCTCTTGATGGTGTGCTCTCTTGATGGTGTGCTCTCTAGATGACGTGCTCTCTTCATGAAGTGATCTCTTAATGGTGTGCTCTCTTGATGGTGTGCTCTCTTGATGGTGTGCTCACTTGATGACGTTCTCACTTGATGATGTGCTCTCTTGATGGTGTGCTCACTTGACGTCGTTTTTAATTGATGATGATGCTCACTTGATGACGGTCTTTCTTGATGGTGTGCTCTCTTGATGGTGTGCTCTCTTGATGGCGTGATCCCTTGATGGTGTGCCCGCATGATGACGTTCTCACTTGATGGTTTACTCTCTTGCTGACGTTCTCACTTGATGGTATGCTCTCTTGATGACGTTTTCACTTGATGGTGTGATCACTTGACGAGGTTTTCACTTGATGGTGAGCTCATGTGGTGATGTGATCTATTGATGGTTTGCTTTCTTGATGGTGTGCTCACTGGATGATGTTTTCACTTGATGGTGTGCTTACTTGATAACGTGCCCTCTTGATGGTGTGCTCACTTAATTGTGTACTCTCTTGATGACGTTCTTACTTGATGATGTGCTCACTTGATGGTCCGCTCTCTGTATGGTGTGCTCTGTTGATGGTGTGCTCTCTTGATGGTGTGCTAACTTGATAAGGCGCTCTCTTGATGACGTTCTCACTTGATGATGACATTTCTTAATAACGTGCCATTTTGATGACGTATTCACTTTGTGACTGTTTGTTTTTAATGATGTGTGATAACGTGAATACTTATTAACGTGCTCTCTTGACGGCATGCTCCCTTGATGACGTGCTATCTTCACGACGTTGTGTTTCTAGATGACGTGCTAGCTTGATGACGTTATTTCATCATGACACGTTGACTTGATAGTGTGCTCTTTTGATTACGCACTATCTTTATTACGTGATATCTTGATGACATGCTCTTTTGATAGCTTGTAATGACGTGTTCACTTCACGACACGCTCTCTAGATGACATGATCTCTTGATGACGAGCTGTCTGGATGACGCATTCACTGTATGACGTGTTTTGTATGTTGTGTGATGCCGTGACACTTAATGACGTGTTCTCTTGATGACGTGCTCATTTGATGACGTGCTCTCTTGATGACGTTCTCTCCGCAGGTTGCTTTATGGCGGTGTGGCTTCAGTCATGGCCTGGGTGATCATTGAGAAGGCCATGACAGACCCAAGAAACCTGAGTTCCATCCCGGGTATCATCATTATTATGCTAGTCTGTTTGATGTTTTCCAGGCAACCAGAAAAGGTAAGCCAACTGTTTGTAAGAGGAAGCCGCGGTAATGTACTTGCTAGACCCCCACCTGCCGGCCTGATATCAGTGGGGTGAAATTCTCATTGAGGCGGATATTTACAATTGACCTGGACTCTCAAGTTGACCCAGGATAATATGGGAACCTGACCATGTCTTGAGGGGTAAAGTTGCTTGACGCTATACTGAACATATGACCCATCTAGTGTCAATTTAAAGAACACTATATGACCCATCTAGTGTCGATTGATAGAGCATCATATGACCCATCTAGTGTCGATTGATAGAGCATTATATGACCCATCTAGTGTCGATTGATAGTGCATCATATGACTCATCTAGTGTTGATTGATAGAGCATCATATGACTCATCTAGTGTTGATTGATAGAGCATCGTTTGACTCATCGAGTGTCGATTGATAGAGCACCATATCACCCATCGAGTGTCGATTAATGGAGCAACATATTACCCATCGAATGTCAATTTATAGAGCACCATATGACCCATCGAGTGTCGATTTATAGAGCACCATGCGACCCTTCGAGTTTTGATTTATAGAGCACCATATGACGCTTTGAGTGTCGATTTATAGAGCACCATATTACCTATCGAGTATCGATTGGTCGAGCACCATTACACCCAGTGCGCTTTAAAGCGTATAAACATGTTCTGAATTTAATTTTACAAATTTCTTATTAGATATAAGAGTATAAATTAGAAAGACATTAGAAGCAACAAAGATGTGGTTATTGAGATGAATGTTGCGAATTCCTTTGGACTGCCAGGGTAACTAACAACAGTTCTTTGAAAAAGGCTAATAAAACTATAATTTTATATACGACAATAAAAAAGTGACAAACAGCTTTCTTTGGTCATGTGATGAGAAGAGAGGCATTGGAGAACATCGTGAAAACTAGAAAGATAAAGGGGGAGAGAGGCAGAGGCAGACCAAGAGAAATTATGCTGGATGGATTGAGACAGTGGCATAGAGAAATGTCATCAGCAGAGTTGATTCAGAAAACCAAGCATGTGGAGAGACATGAACGCCTACGCCAGCTGGCAGAGAACTTGATGAGGATGATGATGATGATGATGATGATGACGACGATGATGATGATGATGATGATGATGATGATGATGATGATGATGATGATGATGATAAGAGCACAGATAATGTTAATATTTTCATTGTAATGTTCTTTCTTGATTGCCTATTTGAAAACTGTAGCCAACAGGATACGGATACCATTAGCAGACAAGTGAGGAAGTGTGTGGAAGATGCGGAGATGTGGTTTTATTGAAGAATGATGAGAGCACATTGGACAGGATAGAAGGAGCAAGGAAGATATCTTGAAAGAAGTTAACCAGCAAAGAGAAATGGTTACTGGCAACAGAAGACAGTCCCCATTCTTACGGCATGTTAGGGAAAGCTAGAGTATGTCGTCACAGCGGAAAAGTTGGGAAGGAGGGGGGGGGGGGCGGGCAGAAGCATGGGAGGAAGGGGGAGGGGCAAAGAGAGATTATGCTAGATCAGTGGTTCTCAACCTTTTTTGGACCATGCACTCCTTCACTATATGTTCAGAATGTCAACCCCTCCCCCCTTTCGTATTTCCTCCCTATAAATTCCCCCCTCCCTTTTTTTCCACAGTATACGTAAAAATGAAAGTTAAATCTAATAACACATACTAGAACAAGTCTAGACGTCTACATAAAACGTTATTAGCGGTCTACTTACGTTATAAAACGAATTTCAGAAGGGCGAGAAGTACAGAACCGTAAAGTATGGAGGGAAAAGCAATATCAAGTAATCGGTTCTTGTATTAACGCAATCTTGAAATAATCTTAATTCCCCCCCCCCCCCCCCCCGTCAGGAAACCCTAAATTCCCCACCAGTTGAGAACCACTGTGCTAGACAGTTTGACATCATGGCATGGAAGAACATCGGTATCAGAAATAAATGGCAGCATATAAGACAGAGAGCTGGGGACAGATATGATCACCAAGATAACACTGCATGAACTATAAGAAAAATAGTCTTTTATTTAATAGATATAATTATATTTTCTAATCCCTTAGCGCTGTTTGAGAGAAAACCCGATTCCTCTGATAATATATCTGATCATAAATAATCTGATAGGCAGGCAGGCGGGCAGACAGACAGACAGACAGACAGACGGTTAGGTGGACGATGAGACAGACAAACATCATCATCAAGTGTCATGCCGGCTGGCGTAGGCGTTCATGACTCTCCACTGATCTCGGTCCTTGGTTTTCTGGATCAACTCCGCTGTTGATATTCCTCCATGTCATGCTCAATCCATTCAGCATAATTTTTCTTGGTCTGCCTCTGCCTCTCTTCCACTCAATCTTTCCAGTTGTCATGATGTTCTCCAATGCCTCTTTTCTCATCGCATGACCAAAAAAAGCTTTTTGCCTGTTCCTTATTGTTGTACATAATGTTCTAATTTCATTTGCCTCTTTCAGGCAATCATTGTTAGTTGCTTTGGCAGCCCAAGGAATTCGCAACATTCGTCTCAGAAAACACATTCTGTAGCTTCCACGCTCTTACTGATTTGTTCATTTGTGCACATGTGGTTTGGCGTCGCAGACAGCAGAGCACATACTCCAGGATTACCCAAACTACAACATATCCAGGCGAACCTTCTGGCCTAGAGAGACAACAGTGGAAGATAAACTCTATGGACCGCTGAATGAACTAAAAAAGACTGTTAGATTCATACAAGAGACGACATTGCAGTTGTAGACATGTTTCAGGCGAACGAAAGAAGAAGAAGAAGTTCATTTACAAACATAAAGTTAGAAAATTTAAGTAACAATTAAAACGTAAACATAAAAAGTAATATATCAAACGTTATTAGGCCATTGAGCATGCTCAGTTTCTAGGAAGGTGCGCAGAAGTTCAGTTGTGAATCATACCAAAATAAGACATTGTGAAGTCGAAGGTGTGCAAACGGCAGAGATACGGATATACAGTGGAGGGAGGGGGAGGGGGGTGTCAGCAGATTTATGATTTATACAGTGGCATCTATAACAGTATTTAATCCCGCTGCTCTAATATTACCTCCACAGATCAACTGGCACACCATATACTGGGGTCTTGGACTTCAATTTATTCTGGCCCTCCTGGTTCTCAAGTGGAGCTCAGGCAAGGCGGCGATCGTTTGGGTACAATCCAGACTCGACGAGTTCTTTGACAATTCTGCAGCCGGGTCAAAATTTCTCTTTGGGGACAATTATGAAGATCATTACATCACCTTCGGGGTATGTTCACAGTGCCTTTGCACTTGGTTTTGTATTTGTTTAGATGCTAATCAACTAAATTGCTTAGTTAGTTATCTGTTGGGGTATCATTTTTGCACTTCGGACATGTCCATTGGTGCTCAGACCTCCTTCTCCCCCAACAAATGCATGAGCATCTGGCGGCTAACAGTGCCAGTTGTGTATTAGAGGACGAGATCCATAATTCTCTCGATGTGCCTCTCGTGTCTGACTGTGCCAATTCTTACTCCCAAGTCTCTCAATCTAGACATGGATGTGGATTCACTGACGTCAAAATCTCCCGCTCTCCGCAACTCTCTAAAGGCGTTAATAACAGGGCCGTGCCGTGCTATGATACAGAGAGGCGGCCGCATCAGGCGGCACAGTAAGGGGGCGGCATAAGGTGTTGTATTTTAAAGAAAAAACATCTAAGGGATGGCATTTCTAAGACCTGCATCATACTAGTTAGTTAGTTAGTCGACAGATCATCCTCATTGCACATCGAACCATTCAGTCCATAAGTGCTCGGATCCCCTCCTCAGCAAATCCCGCAACGTGTAGCGGCTAACGACGCCAGTTCTGTGTTGGTTTATAAATCTTCTTTGGCTTCCTGCGTAGTGTTCTTGTTTGGCCACCCCTCTTTTAATTTGCTGCTCTCGCAGTCTGGCCATTGTTGTAGATTCACAGTCATCACTTGGTTCTCGCAAAAGTCTTACTTCTCGTAGAACATTCAGAATGTCGGCCTGGTCCATGGCGCGTCCGCCCTCCACAGTAGCCTCACCTGCGAGCTTGTCAGCCCGCTCATTTCCTTGTACTCCCGCATGCCCTGGCACGAAGATGAAACTAATCTTTGCCAGTCGAGACCGCTCCAAAGGCAGCAACCATTCTCTTCGGATCGACCCCTCCTCTATCCTCTTGATCATGTTCATTGAGTCGCTAAGGAAACAAGCCCTAGTGAATGTCTGTGTCTCGAGCCATGTTATTGCTTTACTTACTGCCATGACTTCCATGGTCAGGCTACTTGTGGTTTCAGTGAAAGCACCAGAGTCCTCCTTCACAATTCTCCCTCCGGCCCGAGCTGTAAAGGCCCATGAGCTTCTCACATGTCGGACGACCGACCCATCTGTGTAGATGACCGCGTAACTGTCTAGCGAATTCTCGAAAATCAACGCTTGTACTTCAGCCTCAACAGCAGCCGGATTTTCATGTCTGCATTTTCTATCTAGTTGGATGCAAACTGAAAATGATGTGCAGAAGTCTGTTGGCACTTGCACCCACTCCTCGCCAGGTTCTAAGTCCTCAATTGAACACACCTGTTGAAGAATGTCTTCGGCTTGACCCATCCACGACCGTCCTCTTTTTAACCTGCTGCCCTTCACCTTCCTAATTTCACTATGCAGTGGATGTTGTGTGTTTGCGTTAATTCTGAGGTAGGCGCGTGCCCTGCAACCTTGTATTCTCTCTTCAATGGTTGGAAAACCAAGAAGGTAGCGCATCGCCCTGCATGCTGTATCTCTTGTACATCCAAGAATAATGCGCATAGCTTCATTCTGTATCCTTTCCATCCTTTCTATCTGCTTATGGCTGAGAGTCAGGATTGCCATTGCATACTCCAAAACAGACATGACCAACCCCTCGTACAGAAGACATAGATGGCGCTGCTCACAGTTTGCTGCCGCCATCACCCGCATCGCTGCCAAACCCCGCTTGGCCTTTGTTATCACCTGGTCTATGTGCACATTATAAGCAAGGCTTCGATCAAACCGTATCCCCAGGTAATTCATTGCCTGCGTTCTTTCCACCGTCTCTGAACACAGCATTACAGTTGGTGTTGGAGTGTTGACAATATGATTATTCAACGAGAACCAAGTCACTGTTGCCTTTGTTGGGTTGACCATTGCCCCAGCTTCATCACACCAAGTACTTATGCGATTGAGTTCGGTTTGTAGTTCCACAGCAACCTCCTCTCTATCCTTCCCCTGACGATACACTAAAACATCATCGGCATATGACAATGTCCTGCCAGGTCCAGTGATCTGCTCACTGGTGATTCTCACTGTGTAGGCGTTGAACAGTACCGGAGATAATGGTGATCCCTGTGGTAGGCCAGGATATATTGTTGTTGGTTCCGAAGTCCAACTGCCACATCTAAAAACTACTTTCCGTTGGAAGAGGGCTGCAGCGATCCAACTAAGGAGGAATGGACTTACGTTTAGTTCGAGAAGCTGAAACATTAAAAAATCCAGTGGTACTCTGTTGTATGCGTCCTCAAGATCAATCGCTACAGCAACGGTTTCAGTGCCTGAGTGGAACCCTTCATAGACATCCTGGGCAAAGACTGCTGCATTGGTCCAGGTTTCTCTCTTTGAACGGTACCCACCCAGGGTGGGTGGGAAAACACCTCGCCTCTCTAGTTGGCTTGATATTTTCCTGGCAATTACCTTCTCCAGCAGCTTGCCTATTGTATTCTGCATGGTTATAATTCGATATCCCTGAATTTTTTTTATGGTCTTTGTCAGGCTTCGGCAAGGGAATCAGATAGCTGTGTAACCATTCCTCCTTGATGCTAGCACTCCCTATACTGTTGTTGTACATGTCTGCTAGTTTCTCTAGCTTATTGTCGGTACACCTATTTATGTCGTCGTATCTTATGCCATCAGGACCTGGAGCACTGTTTTTTGATCGTCGAAGCACAGCCTTGATTTCTTTCACTGTCACTGTGTCTTCATCCGAAGTGTTCTGGGCCTTGCATCTGTCTGAGATGACCTCCTTGGCCAGATTTCGGCCTCCCATGTCTGTCTGGTTGCTTTGCTCAAGGTAGCGTTCAAAGAGGGCTTTGCCCTTGTCCTCGTCAGTCCTCTGCCAGATGAGGTCAGCACCTTGGAAGTCAGAAATGCTCTTATTCCTGACTACACCACTCATGCTTTTATGTAGTCGCCAGAACAATTTCAGTGACTTGTCTGTGCTTACTCTTTGACACACCTCTGCCCATTTTTCGCTTTTAACAACCTTGACCAGTTTTTTGAAGTAGCTTACTTTTGTGTGCATCTCTCTTTCTAAGTGCAAGCAGGGACTAGGATGACCAGCTCTGTTCTTCTTGGCATTTTGCCATCTCCTTACAGCACTACGCTTATCCACCCAAGCCTTCTCCACCTCGAAACTCCACCACGGTGGCTGCTCCCAGCTTTTTTTCCTGCCCTGAAACGTTCTGCGCTTGTCACGTCTTATTTTACTCACCACATCTTGCCCTGTACTGTCATACTGGAACGTCTTTACCTTTAGCTTGTGCTGCCTGGTTCTGCCTTTCTCCACCAGTATGCTGCACGGGTGGTGGTCGCTGCCATGGTGTCCTAGGACACCCCATCTACACACTGTAGTGAGTGAAGGTGAAACTAGCGCAAGATCAATAGCACTGTCCTCATCGCCCGGACGGCTTGCTGTCCTGGTGACACAGCCACTGTTGATACAAACCAGGTCGATGGTTTCTAGTGCAGTCTCGAGCTCCTCCCCCTGTGTATTGGAGGAAGTGTTTCCTCATGATCTGCCTTTAGCGTTGAAATCACCACAGAAAATAACATTTCTCTCGTGGCCTAATATGCCACTTAAGCACTGCCACTTCTGGGCGTCCACACTGGCATTGCGGGCATAAACATTAACCACCACGAATGGTATACTGGAATGAACTCTCAACGCCTGTATTTGTATATCGTCACTGTCCCAACTGGACATGTCTAGCTCTGACGCCACCATGCTGTCGCGAACGAGAATCGCCATTCCCAGATGTCGTCTGTTGTAGAAACATTTGAAGCCGGCAATTTGGAGTAGCTGATCGCCCAGTCTCGTCTCCTGGAGTGCTACAATGTCGTTCCTGTAAACTAGGGTTTCTAAAATAGAGCCCCGTTGTTTTACACTGGCACAGTTCCAATATAGAATACGGATATTCCCGAGTCCTAGTCGGTGACACTTGAGTCTAAAACGCCTCAAACCTCCACGCTTACCTTGCTTCTTTTTCCCTGCGCGGCTACCACGCCGCTTCGGTATGTTGACTGCTGACCGCACGAAGAAAACACGTTGTTCCGCCATGTTGAAAAAAACGTAAACACAGACTGAGAACACCACACACGCTGCTGAAAATTAACTCAAGGATGGCTTCGCTCGATGCACGAACTCCGTAGCACCCGCGCAGATCTTGAGTAGAAACTCCTGGTTTTACATCCTGGCCCACCAATTACACGCAAGAGATGAATAAATCCATCCCCTACGCGAAAAAGTTAACGAACACAAAACAACACGACCGTCCGTCGCCATCTTGAAACCGGAACCTCCTGCATCATACTGAGAACATCTACCGCAATGATCCATAGGCTGGCCATCTGCAGGGATGCAGAGCCAGCAAGTTTATCGGCTCGTTCATGTCCACCGACTCCCGCATGTCGTGGAGCGAGGATGAAGGTGATTCAACTAGATGTTCATGTTAACAATGAAATATTCATTTTTAATATTATTTTGTTTCTCTGTTGTTTGGATGCCTGTTCTGTTACTTTAATATTGAATGTGTTATTGTTTGCGAAGAAATAAACTGGAGAACTTGGTGACAACTGGCAAGATTGAGAGGAAAAGAACAAGAGGAAACAGAGTAGTAAATATCTAGATGGCTGGGCCAGGTGGCATAATCGAGACAAAAACACAGAGCTGACCCACTACTCCGGTGTTCTCGTGAGATGGCGAAACATGGCACAGATGGATACAGGGCATTAATGTCATCCTTTGCATGGCAATACATAAGGCAGAGGAACTGATAAGGATCGAATCTTTCCGGTCAACATTGATGAAAGCAATGCTCTGCATAGAGCCTCTTATCTGATGAAACTACGTTGGTTCTGTTATTGCTAACTCCAGCAAATCTGTTTGTATATTTAGGGACACTAGAGTCCCCCATTCAGATAAGTGTTCAAAATCATAGTCGGGATTATCGCACTATTTTATTAACGTTTTACTCTATTTTCAGGCCCTGCCTTTGTTATTTTTCACCAACGGAATTCTAACCTTGTTGTACTATTTCGGGGCCATGCAGCTGCTAATTAAAGTCATCGGGAATTTCCTGACTTTTGTGTTGGAAACAACCGGTGTGGAGTCCATGGCAGTGGCTGCTGGGATATTCATGGAAGGGGTGAGAAACACAACGAATGAGCGAACGAACGAACGAACAAACTAACAGATGAACGAACGAATGAACAAAAAAATCTCTATTTTCAAAGGGTCACAAACTTGGCATGCAGGCCCGTCTTACATTCGGCTCTTCCAATCACTCATTTTCCCCGCACAAGTTATACAGGGTGTCCGTAAAGTCTGGACACATTGGTAAAAATACAACTTTTTATTCAAATAACATTTTCACGTCCACTGAGAAGTACCAGTTCAACTCTTTCTTACTTTGACAAAGCCATGTTTAATCTGTGGAGGCAAAAATCTGTTAATAATTTTGAATTTTGTATTTTATGTTAATTAAATGAAAAATATCCAATTATCCCATGTGTCCAGACTTTACGGACACCCTGTGTATCATGAATGTTACATTTACAATACGGAAAAAAAGGAACAAATTTGTAAAAAAATTTTTTTGCGGTTTCTCGCTTTGAACTCAAGCATTGTCCATACACACTACTTCTAGTAGCATTGGACTGAATTTTGCGTGTGGATTAGCTTTACCTATTAACAGTGTCCCTCACCATCAGATGACTTGAGTGGTACTTGTAAGTTACGTCCCCAAGTCAAGGATGATAGGTCAACATCTTAGTCCCACTGTCCGGTGTAGAAGTTGAACCCCTTACCTCGGCATCAGCAACACACATTTTAAAATGAATGCTGTAAATGTACACCAAACATAAACAATTCATATTTCAACGTTATGAGTCAGACAGACAGTTAGAATAATATTGAGTTTGCCTACAAAACTAGCTTGCAAATAAACACAGTTATCAATCGGATGTTATACTTGGCTGTTTGTGCAATTAGGGTGATTGTTATTGTTGTGTTCTTGTTGTATTTGTTGTTATTATAGTGGTAGTGGCTGTGGTTATCATTGTAGCTTTGTTATTATTGTTGTCGTTATTATTATTATGGTACTGTCTGTGGTTATCATTGTCGTTTTATTATTATTATTATTATTATTATTATTATTATTATTATTATTATTATTATTATTATTATTATGGTACTGGCTGTGGTTATCATTGTCGATTTGTTATTATTATTATTATGGCAACGGCTGTGTTAGTGACTGTTTTTATTTTATTGTTGTTATTATTATTATGGTAGTGGTTGTGGTTATCAATGGTGTTGTTTTGCTGTTGTTATTATTATGGTAGTAGATGTGATTATCATTGCTGTTTTATTAGTACATTATTATTATTCAGACAGTGTTATAGATAGTTATTATTGTATTGTTGTTATTATTATAATGGTGTCAAATTCCACTGTTGCAGAGCTAACATTTCGCAGAGTTACTCTTTACTTTATTATACGAAACAGACGAAAGCTGGGATTCGTGATGGCCTGGTTTGAATCCATGTGTGCCAATGGATATCAGTTCTTCATTTGTGTAGTCTCTTCTCTGGTCTAATTCGTTTGTGTGCTTCTATGAGTAACGATCAAACCATATGCAGTTTTTTATTTCTTTGTGTGAGACAATATTACAATAATATCATCCATACTTTAATAGCGTAATAAATACAGCCATATAGGTGTCAAGTTATAACAATCATATATAGCTACTGATGTAAGTCGGGTCTTAGTCAGATATAACTGAGCTACCGTATGACAGCAGACGTTACTACCTACTTTCTATTAGCGCCGAATGTTGGACAGCGCTTACCAAACCCCACACTGTGCCAAAGTCTTCGGGCGTAGAGGCGCAATTGGGAGGGTACAAGCCTTACTCTAGTGCGAGGAAATGCAACTAAAGACTACATTTCATGGCAGGGCAGACCAGGCTCTAAGCCTTAGTCGGCAACTGGTCTAGGATCGAAATCCAACAGGCAGGCAGTTAGAGCATTGCTTTGCTGATCAGGCAGTTTATTTAGCTTGCCTTGTTCTAGGTGTTGCTTTTCCTTTGGAGTAACTAGGCAGGCTGAGAAACGGACCACGTTGCATGGGCAACACATGGTTTCTAAATTCAGCCTAGACTTTGTGTTATGGAGAGGTATAACTCCATTTTACAAACTATCGTCTGTCAAGACGGCAAGGTGCCAGTCTGAGGAGCCAGATAGCAACAGGTATTATTCAGTTGCGAGGCATTTGTTATCCACCACGGTAATTTGAAATTTAAAACAAACTCTTTCAGTGGGTTTAAAATTGGCTGCAACCATTATAAAAACTATCTTTTGTAAGTATAACATGAATTGTTATTCATGTATTCACTTCATATGATTTACAACTCTACAGTAAGCACTCGACGAGACATTCATTTATTACAAAGTTTTAAGACACATCTTTGGACCCATTAGGGATACACAAAGTCGAGAGTGGAAAAGAAGAAGTAACAAAGACATTTATGATCTGTTTAAGTCCCCGCTAATCACTGGTATCATGAAGGCTAATAGACTACAATGGCTGGGGCATATGGAAAGAATGGAAGATAATAGGGAAACAAAACTCCCTTACACTCAAGAAATAAATGACCGTAGACCCCGAGGTAGACCAAGAAGACGGTGGAGAGATAATATATATACAGACCTACAAGCACTTGTAATCAATGACTGGTAAGAGATGGTCAACCAGAGTGACAAATGGAGAAGGATTGTTTCTGCA
>OY992879.1:83513934-83704725 GCA_963921405.1 Cepaea hortensis
CCATGAGAAGCAGATACCTACGTGAAATAAGGGAAATGCGCAAAGAAGATTATGGTATAGTGTATTTGGATTAATGCGCACCACACAAGTGATAAGGAATGGCAATTAGTGGATGGACAGTTAAAGCGATATTTGCCCAGTAATATAGAAGAAAAAGCAGCGGCTGAAGCAGGATATAACAATATGAATTGGAAACAAATAGGTATATTTAGCTCCTGCGAGAAGAAACGTACTAAACAAAAACACGTTGCACATACCTTACAGGGAGATTCATCGTATACCAGAATACAGGTGAAACTCCAAAATCAGAAGTAATCAATAAATATATAAAATGAATAATAAAAATAAAACACACACACAAAAGCGTACAATACGACACACAGGACGGCCGACGTTTCGATTCTCAGAATCTTTGTCAAGGACAGGACAACACAGATAGATAAAACAACGGGGAAAAAAAGCACCACTCAAGCCCAGTAGTATAGGACAGCTTTTGGTCATGGCCCATGCTGGTAATAAGCATAATAGCTTACAACAGAATGCTGGGCTCGTGTTCGTATCAAAGCATACAGACAATAGGGATTATCATAATAAGATGAATGGTAATGTATTTAGAGATTGGCTCGAGAATACCGTGCTTCCATCCCTAGATAGACCGTCTTGTCCAATAATGGACAATGCATGATATCAATGTTGTTGCTTAAGAAGACAAAATACTTACAGCATCGAGCACAAAGAGAGCATTAAAGATATGGCTCTTTCCGTACCATTTCCAGAACCGTATTTCTAGCTAGAATTGTTGTCCCTTGTAAAACAGACGCCAAAAAGCAAGAAATATCAAATCGACAAGTTGACAGAAGAGCATCGTCATGCTTGCTTGAGACTTCCGCCGTACCATTCTCATTTTAACCCTATAGAACTTATGTGGGGTAAAATTAAAGGACAGGTGGCAGCTGAAAATACTATATTCAAATTGTCTGACGTCAAGATACTAATCCAGTCCGCGCTATTAAATATTGATAAAAGTTACTGGGAAAATGTAAGGACGCGGTGTTGAAAGAGGAAGAGGACTATTGGAGAAAGGATGGATTGAATTTTATGCAACCGAGAGCAGTGATCAACCTATTGGAATCGTCCGACACAGATTAAGGTCTGAGCAGATCGCAGACCTTAATCCACGTTCACGCTTACTGGAATATTTTGCTACAACTATTCAAACGAATAGCAGGCCCTAAACATTACAGCATCAGCACAATGTCAATGGCAACAGTTTGTATTCCACATTGATGAATTTTCAATTCCGCAAGCTCTCAGCGGTGACAAACAACTGGTATTTAAAAAAAAAAAAACACACACACACACTAAACGCATTGAATACCAACAGAAGAGTAACATTGGCGGAAACTGACATATTGTGGCATAACAAGAAACGTGAGAGCAAACACGTTGTCAAATTAGGGGACAACACACGTACATACGAATCAATCTATAAACTTCAATGAAAAGAGGATCAACATCTTGGTCGTTAAGAAGAAAGCCCACTACAGAGACACTGACAACTGTTTTCATAGTGCAAAACAGATAATCATGTTCCGTCTCTGAACAGTAAACAGCAGAGTAGACAATCTTTCACGAAGACTCAAAGCGGGTCTGTCACCCATGTGCACGTGTGAACAAACTACACAGACAGCTGAACAGATCCTTAAAAATGGACACATGATGACTAAATTGCGGTATCATTTCTGGTCACTCCATACGCACAATGACGCACAGCTATATGGAAGCTTTCACGAACTCAATATAAAAAGCTAAATGCATCCCAAGAAACAAGAAGGAAGTGAAAAATAAGGTAAGAAATATATTCCTTCTACTTTCCTGTCAATTTACACATTATTTACGCCACGCCTCTGTAAATTCTCTGTCTTTACTAATATTACACATTGCACCCCTCTCTGGAGTCTCCGTGGTGAAGTGGTCAAGCCGTCTGACTCGGGCTCCGAAGGTTGTATATTAGATTTCGGGCCGCGTCCTTCATTTCACGAGTGCATTTTTTCGGAGACTCCCGAGGGTCGTCGCTGGAGCTACGGAGTTCGTGCTTTGTGCGACGCTTTACGCGCTGCGGAAAGAGATTGAGCCATATGGGATAAAAACCCGATGCAATGCAGTCAACCCTGTCGACTTTTAAGCTACTTCTTTAATTGCACCCACTCCCATACAAATCCGGATACGCCTTGTGTCGTCATCTGAATTGGCGGGGCATTCATTACTGTAAAACAAGTTTGTTAGCGAGAAATCACCAGTTTTTCACAAAAACATCAAAGAAATGTCACTACTTTCGATGATTTAAGTTGTTTTTGGACCTATCAAATTCCTTGGGTTGGGGTAAATATAAGACGGCAGGAAAAATTTCATAACGATGCAACAGACAGTTTTCAAAATAATTGATCGTGAATGACGGCATTCATTTCCGGACAGACTATAGCATCAGCTGGTTTAGTAGTAGTAATGGTTGCCAAAACAGTTAGTGTGAAGTTAACAGTGAGGATAACTGAGATAATGACCTGTATTGTTGAGGTTATCGTCTGCTGTTGTCACCAGGTGTCTGTGGAGTTTATTATTGGCGCCATGTTGGTTTCGGCGCCTGCAACCTTCACAGTCTGCAAGTTAATGATACCAGAGTCTAGGGAAATGAATAAAAAGAATGATGAGGCCATTCGGAAAATAGGAGAGGAAGAAAAGGGGTAAGGATACACAGTTGGTGTGTGTATATATGCATGTGCGTGCGTGTGTTTGTGTGTTGAATAACGTTATAGAAATTGTGTGTGATGTGTAGCATGACACTAAGTCCACAAGAATTGCTGACGAGAGAAAGGTAAAAGGTAAAGGTGACGACATTAGTTTCTCTGTTATCTGTTTAAATGTCTGACTGATTGTCTGTTTGTGTATCTGTCTGCCTGTCTATCTGCCAGCCTGATGTAGGTATATCTGTCTGACTATCCATTTATCTGTCAATCTGTCTAAGTATATGTTTGTCAGTCCGCCTGTCTGCCGGTCGGCCTGTGCCTTTGTCCGTCTCAGTATATTATTATCTGGTTGTCTGCACCCCTACATACGTACCTGTCCTCCTGTCTACCTACCTACCTACCTACCTACCTACCTACCTACCTACCTACCTACCTACCTACCTACTTACCTACCTCCCTACTTTACTATCCACCTACGAATGTACCTGTACATCCACTCACCTACTTACATATCCACCTACGAATGTACCTGTACATCCACTCACCCACTCACCGACCTACTTACCTACCTACCTACACACCCATTCACCCACTTACCTACCCACCCACCCACATATCTATCTTTATCATTATGACTGTCTAGCATTGTTTGACTTTATGAATTGGAAACAAATAGGCATATTAAACTCCTGCGAGAAGAAACGTTCTAAACATCAACAACGTTGCACATACCTTACAAGGAGATCCATCGTATCGCAAAATACCGGTGAAAATCCGAAATCAGAAGCACTCAATAAATATATAAAATGAATAATAAAATAAAATAAAATAAAATAAACTACACACAAACGCGTACAATACGACACACAGGACTATCGACGTTTCGATTCTCAGAATCTTTGTCAAGGACACCACAGATAGCTAACACAACGAAATACAGCAAACAAAGAAAAAAAAAAACACGAACTTTCCCTATGCCACGTGGGGCAGAAAAAGTTTGACTTTGTATTATCATAATCATCATCATCATCATCATCCCCAAGTGCCTCGCCGATTGACGCGGGCGATCATGCTTCTCTACATCCTGCGATCTATAAAGGTATGTATTTGTTCAGATGCCTTTCGTGACTCGGTTCCGTGCCATGAAACAAGCCTGTCAATAATTTATCTCGCTATCTTCCTCTATGTGTCCATTGTCCCATATTACCGTTTTTATCTTCTCATAATTTGGCCAAAAATTATGACAGCTTCTTTCTGATGTTTGTAATAAGTTTTAGTAACGACTTAGCCTCCCTCAAAATGTTCAAATGACTAATTTTCGCTGTTCAGTTAATTTTCAGTCTTCTTCTATAAAATGACGTCTGCGAGGCTTCTATGGATTTTTTCGCTTGTTTACTAAATGTCCAGGATTCGCCGCCGTATGTTAGAACTTGTTCTAATTAACATGCAAGAATGTTTCTCTAACTTCCATTGACAATAACTTCTCATCTCATCTCATCAAGTTCCTCTTATACCTTGCGGTGTCGAGGTGAAGTATAAACTTCGTGAGAGTGCCCGATTATGGGCTTCATATATCGATATTCCCATGGACTCTGCTATTCCCTCCGTCCAACGTTTACGTGGTCGTCCTCTTCCTCTGCTTCCCTCTGGTCTGTACATCATTGCTTGTTGTGGTATGCTGTTGACTGGTAACCTACTTGCATGGGCAAACCATTTGACTTGCTGCTTTCTGATAAAATCTAGTGCTGCTTTAACCCCCACTTTAGTCCTGATTTCTTCATTTCTGATCTTATCTCTTCCTGATACGTTGAGTATTCTTATCAGGAACCTCATTTTTGTTGTTGTGATTTTTCATTTCTCTTTTTCTGTCATTGTCCAGGTTTGGCATTGGTAGCATAGAGTTGGCAGGAAGATTGTGTTGTAAAGTGCTTTCTTAGTAGTTATTGATACATGTTTGTTCTTTAGTATTGGTGCCATTTGTCCAATGAGTTGATTTGCCTTATTGCACCTATTTTCGATCTCGTCTTCTAATCTGCCGTTTGATGATATTATACTTCCTAGGTACTTGAAACTCTTTACTTGTTTCAAGGGATGTTCGTTTAGGTGAATTGTTGTTGTTTGTTCTTCTTTAGTTATAGTCATTTCCTCTGTTTTGCTTGTGCTCAGTTTCATGTTATGTTCCCTACACATTTCGTTTAGACTATTCATGTGGTCTTGTAATTCAGCTTCTGATTTTGCTATTATTGCTTGGTCATCCGTAAACAGGAGTTCTCTAATGGTTAGATTTGCAGATAGTTCTTCTGTGTTCTCGTCATGCAGTATTCTTGCTATCTCTGATTGGCTGGTATCTTTACACATGTTGTCTATATATGTTATGAACAAGACAGGGGACAGGACACAACCTTGTCGTACTCCAGATCTTATGGTGAAGGGTTCTGAGTGTCCTCCAGTTGCTCTCACTATGCATTCACTGTTGTTGTATAAACTTCTACATAGGTTTGTTAGATGTGTACTCAATCCATATTGTTTAAGGATTTCCCACAGCTTGTTTCTATCTACTCTATCGAATGCCTTTTCTTGGTCGACAAAGGCTAAGTAGAGTGTTTCATTGAATTCGATTGATTTTTCTATAAGTTGTTTAAGAGCAAAAATGGCATCTGTGCATCCTTTGTTTTTCCTAAATCCAAGCTGTATTTCGCTTAGCTGGGGTTCTAAAGTAGTTCGTAATCTTTTTTTCTAGAATTTTGCAAAATATTTTCCCAGTATGACTCAACAGTGAAATGCCTCTGTATTGTGTGCAGTCTCTTTTGCTGCATTTGTTTTTCCAAATTGGGATTGACAATAACTTATTTGCATAAAATGTCCTTGACTAAATAGAATACACTGTTTGCTTGTTATGGTGTTATCCATGTGCCTAGATATTTGAATTTCTACACTTGTCCCAAGATAACATCATTTACTTTAATTGTACATTTAGACACGATCTGTTTCTTTTATATCGCCGTGACTTCTGTTTTTCTATTATTGAAGCTAACGCCCAATTTTTTTTTCACTTTCTATAACCACGGCATCCATCATTTTCTGTATTTCCTTCTCACTTGTTGTTACCAGGACGGTGCCATCAGCATAACCTGTTATTTATATTATGTCCACCAGCCAGGATCCCTGACATATTTTCTGTAGATCTCATTATATGTTCACTGTACATTCATTCATTCATTCATTCATTCATTCATTCATTCATTCATTCATTCATTCATTCATTCATTCATTCATTCATTCATTCATTCATTCAGTATCACGTCCCTTGCAGAACCTCGCTCCCATAACAACCGTCCGGAAAATTTCTCGGTCATAAGCACGTCCCGCCGGTTTCCCTGGCTGAGGAGTTAGCAGCTTTCTCCGTAACCCCGAATACTCTCGTGGTTGACGTGAGTGCACGAGAATTTGAAGGGGTTCGAGTCGCGCCAGTGGCTTACGAAAGTATGGAGCCGGTCGCTCAGAAAGTCGTAGCGTGCTGATGAGCGTAATCTAGCCTAGGAATCAACATACAGCTTAAAGATGCTGGTATTGACCGCAATATCCTGAAACAGGAAGGAAACGCGGAAAAAAAAATATGTCCCGTGTCCGATACACCCATTTGGAAATCATCTGCTACATCCTGCACCCATCTTCTCTTTGACCCTCTTCTTACTCTCGTTCACTGTACAATGAGAACAAATCAGGAGACATTACACGTCTTAGCCTGACATCCTTCTTTATACACTGAAATGTTCCTACAAAGTTGTTGATTCTGATGGCTGCTGTTTGCTGTCATTATATGTTCTTTATTATTCTCAGATCTTTGCCCTCAATGTTCAGTTGCTTTAGCGATTTGCTTGCTTGTGTTCGTTGGCTTGAGCTCCAACGCGAAGTCCTGTATGTCGGATGAAGGCATCCTGTTGTCCAACATCAGTGTGATGTCATACAGGACCTGAGGTTTGCGTGATTATCCGTTGTCCCATGTCTGGCTTATTGGTGTGCAGACTGGTGGTTCTTCGCCGTACAGGCAGACACTCTCCGACTTCGGAGGAATCGGCGATCCTACTGACTTTAGCCAGGACCCCGAAGGGACCTGCTGCCCAGGACAATCGACGAGGACGCGTCAATAGGTCTTGGCCAGTATATAACCCGGCCCTGGTGCCTTGGAAACACCTCTGCGTCCCGCTTTAGTGATTTTATTATTTCGTCATATTTCACATTATCAAATGCTTTTCTGTAGTCTATGAAGCATAAGTACAAATCTGTTTTACTTCTATAAAAAAAAAAAAAAATGTTTTGCGTATCCTTTTACAGGACTTAGCTGTCAACAGCAGCATCTTTCAGCTGTCTGTTGATCTCTTGGCAAGATTACGCTCAGTAGTTTGCCATTGCTTTCTGAGCGGCCGGCTCAGTATCCTCAAGTCACGAGCGGGGGTCGAACCACCTCAGTTCTCGCTCCACTGCGAGACTCTGCGTGATAAACGGGATTACAGAGAGAAAGTGTTGTAACCCCACAGCCAGAGAGACCGGCTTTACTTCTATAGCTCTTAATAATAGTGTCCTGAGACTATATATAGCGTTATTTGTGCAATTTCCCTCCACAAATCCACACAGTTCATCACTAATTTCTGGTTTAATCTTGTTTATTAATTTTTCCAATATTATTCTCAGTAACACCTTTGTCATGTGACTCATAAGGTTTAATATTGTGTGATGCTCTTCGCATTCTAATGGGCGTGGTTTCTTTGGCAGAACTAAAGACATAGATTTTAATAGATAGCCAGCAATGTATCCACTAGTGTAGATGCCATTTAGGAATGTTGTCAATATTAAGATTCCAAAATCACTTACGGCCTCAGCCTCCTACAATGTAATGTCTGGATCGGATGTCTTTCCTTTCTTCATGCGATGTAGTGCATCTGCGACTGCCGCTGCAAGTACTAGTGGACCCTCACCATTGTTTTGAATATTTACACCCCGTTGCCTATCATCATACAGCTCTTCCAGATATTCCGTCCATCTATTGTCTATATCATCGTATCTCATCCATAATGCACCGTTCTTCAATTTTTAACATCCAGGGGTATTTCCTGTTTTCCTACCTGTTATTGTATTTATTTGTTGATACATGGAATGTGAGTCTTTTCCATTGTTTGTCCCAATCTCCATGCACTGTTGATTCAGCCATACTTCTTTAGCCACTTTGCATTTTTACTATTTATTTGTGTATTCTATTATATTCTACTTTATCTTGCTTTTTATTTCTTATTTTATCCATCATCTGCAAAATTGTATCTGTCATCCATTTCTTTTTTTGCAATTCTATGTTTAGTTGAATGATTTCTTTTGATGTTTGTTGTATTGATTCCCGCAACATGTCCCATTGTTCATCAATAGTCTGTATTATATTCATGGCATTATATCCGTTCTTTACAGTAACATTGTATCTTTCTCTAATTATGTTGTCTGTCTTAAGCAATGCTAGATCTAACTTGATGTTCTTTGAGGTTATCTTTATGGTTTTAAGTCTAACCTTATCTTTCCTATTACATGGTCGCTATCCTCAACGGCTCCCGGTCTAGCTTTTACTCCTACTAAACTGCTCCTGAATTTCTTCGGAATAAGTATGTTTACTGCGTTCACAAATGTTTGCCCTTGTATAAACATCCCTAACTGAGTAACAAACTGAAAGAAAATGATACGATTTAGCATATAACCATATCATTAATAACACACAACAACAACAATTTTGTTCTGGAGATTGTACAGCAGATCGCATTGTTTGTTTATATGCGGTATATAATTTACGGGTCAGAGATGAAGTGTTTTTTATGAAATGTACTAGCTGACCCGGCCCGGCTTCGCCCAGTCCTTGGTGGGGAGCATCTCATTTAATTCATATAATTAGTCATATAAGCTCCCGTTCCCGTTACCGACTATCTGTCTGTCTGTCTGTCTGTCTGTCTGTCTGTCTGTCTGTCTGACCCGGCATCGCCCAGTCCTTGGTGGGGAGCATCTCATTTAATTCATATAAGTAGTCATATAAGTTCCCGTTCCCGTTACCGACTATCTGTCTGTCTGTCTGTCTGTCTGTCTGTCTGTCTGTCCGTCCCTCCCTCTCTGTCTGTCTGTCTGCCTGTCTGTCTAATCATTTATTGGTTGCAGTTAGAACAACCTTAGATAAACGAAGACCAACTTACAAAAAGCATTTGAAAGAGCACTTGAAAGATCTTTACATCTTCCCCCAACAATTAACTTGGGTAAATGGAGCGGCGGCAGCAGCATCAGCAGAAGAAGGAAAAGGAGGAGTAGACAACTGCAGCGAAAAGGTGGGTCTGTCTATCTATCTGACCCGGCGTGACTTCGCCCAGCTCCTGGAGTGTAGCGTCTCATTAAATTCATACAAAAAAAAAAGTAACTTAAACAATTTTTTTTTTTTTTTTTTTTGGGTTTGGCGGTCATCCCAGACTAGCTGGTTCCCCGCCTCCCCTGTTTTTGGCGTGGACCCTTAGTCCCACTGTGAGCTATTGCCCACAGTGGTCCACCGGGCCCACATTTAAAGTGATGCTTATGTGAGGTTTTTTTTTTTTTTTTGAGATCACCCGGCCCCCGAACTTAAAAAAATGCCTTTCTACACACCATCCATTATTTTTAATGAAAACGCTTTCTAATCACCTGCATGACTACAGTAACTTCTTAAGCAAAAAAAGATGAGTTACAATGTTATGCATTGTGCATTATTTTTATGAAAACTTTGAAAATGCCTTACAGATTGTATCATTATTTATTATAACTCATATGCCGGTACATAACTATGGACAAAGAGTTTATAAATCTTTGAAAACGATGCCACAATATGACTATAAGTTATACAGAAAAGTTATGCCCCTTGAAATAACTTTTATAGAGTTAGGTCCCCTGAGATATATTAAATTATGATGAAAAGTGAAAAATGAAATAATACTGGGTAAGCATGCGATTTCACACTAAAAATAAAAAAATATGACAGTGGGCTGCACTGGAATGAAAGAAAGGCGTGTAGAAAATTTCATCTCAATCGGATGGGCCGTTCGCGAGCGCACAAAGGACAGACGGACATACAGACAGGCAGACAGACAGACAGACAGACAGACGGAGATCCTAATTTATATATAAGATTATATCTCCATATGGGAACATCAGTGTTCAATAATGATTATTCTTTGTGGTGAACGGGAATTTCCTTATGAGAAGCACTTCACATACAGTTTACACCAAATGTTTCCTATCACCATTCCACGATATTCTACCCATGCTATTATATTAATCTGTTACGTCTCTCATTCCTATCACCAAGCCATAGAAACCAGTCACTCTGCTCACTTTTCGTTGCCAACATTGGTATTTAAATACTCGAGTATCATTGTACACCTTCCTTGCCAAACAACTGTCCACCGACTTGCGTGTAAAACAACACATCACCTATTAACTGACTGCAGGCAATGTATGACATCTGCCCATGTTACCCCTGCAGACAATGTATGATATCTGTCCATGTTACCACTGCAGAAAATTTGTGATATCTGTCCATGTTACCCCTGCAGAATGTATAACATCTGTCCATGCTACCCCTGCAGACAATTTATAACATCTGTCCATGTTACCACTGCAGACAATGTGTGATATCTGTCCATGTTACCCCTGCAGAATGTATAACATCTGTCCATGCTACCCCTGCAGACAATTTATAACATCTGTCCATGTTACCCCTGCAGACAATGTGTGACATCTGTCCATGTTACCCCTGCAAACAATTTATGACATCTGTCCACGTTACCCCTGCAGACAATTTATAACATCTGTCCATATTACCCCTGCAAACAATTTATGACATCTGTCCACGTTACCCCTGCAGACAATTTATAACATGTGTCCATGTTACCCCTGCAAACAATTTATGACATCTGTCCACGTTACCCCTGCAGACAATTTATGATATCTGTCTATGATGTTACCATTGCAGACAATACTCCAACGCCATGGATGCCATGCAGACAGGAGCTCTCAACATGCTGCCAGTAGTAGGCAACATCGCCGTCAGCTGTTTCACCCTCATCTCCTTCATCGAATGGGTCAACAATACCACTGTCTGGTTTGGTGATCGTATCGGCGTCCAGGGACTAACAATGGAGGTGGGTGCTATACTTAATGATACTTTCAGAAGTGTATCTGTTTTCAGGGACTAACAATGGAAGTGGGTGCTATACTTAATGGTATGTCTTCCGGCATTTTTCAGGAGAATCCTGGGAGTCAGCGCTGAAGCTGCGGAGTTCGTGCTTTATGTGACACTTTCGGCGGGTCGCCCTGAAGTAAAAGACCGAGCCATGTGAGAAAACTCGGGTCAATGAGGTCTTTCTGGTGACTGCCTACTCCATCGACGTTGAACTGTGGTTTTCGTGGATGAATTTTGTGGTGGCATTCTGGCGGTGGCATTATGCACGATGTACCTGTGATGACTATTGGATTGCCGAGACTCCTGTCTATTCCACTTAACACATTGGACACCGGGAAGCATTTTGTGTGATATTCACTGACACAGGAACGGAGCATAATGGGGACGACTAGTTGCCATAAAGTTGGAACCTCGACTAACTAATTAACTAACTTAATGGTATTTCAGAAGTGTATCTGTTTGCAGGCACTAACAATAGACGTGAGTGCTATACTTCATGATACTTTTAGAAGTGTATCTGTTTGCAGGGACTAACAATAGAGGTAGGTGCTATATTTAATGATACTTTCAGAAGTGTATCTGTTTACAGGGACTAACAATAGACATGAGTGCACTCACTGTACTTTATGATACTTTCAGAAGTGTATCTGTTTGCAGGGACTAACAATAGAGGTAGGTGCTTTATTTAATGATACTTTCAGAAGTGTATCTGTCTACAGGGACTAACAATAGAGGTAGTGCTATACTTAATTATACTTTCAGAAGTGTATCTATGTGCAGGGACTAACAAAACAGGTAGGTGCAATACTTAACGATACTTTCAGAAGTATATATTCTTCTTCTTCTGCGTTCATCCGGAGTGTTTTTTTTCCCCCAGATGTATTTGGGTTGTATTGTTATGCACTCTTGGGCCTAGACTCTTAGGCCAATGCATCCGACTTTTGCATGCGTTTTTGTCCAGGTTAGCATTCCTGGGGGACTCTCACTTTTGTGGTGCCGTCCACATCCCAGCTGGTAAAGTTAGAACGGTCGAATACTTCACGATAAGCCCTCAATGGACGCAGGGATAGTCCATGGGCATTATCCGCCATCCAAGGAAAGCTTCCATAGTCGCAGAGCCGGCACATAGCTCTCTGGTGCTGGGATCACCGAGGGAATCACCACGTCCTGCTCATGGCTATTTTAATTCCTCACTTCAATATGTTGGGCATTTCGTTCGCAACGGGCCACTCCCCGCACAAACCAGGCTGGTCTGCAGACAGTATCCATTCAGGGAGCTTTCGATTCGGACATGTGCTATTCGTTGTGCCCGAAACACATATATAGTCAGAGTTGTTCCATGCACAACGGACATTCGGAAAACTAGCTAGTCAGGGCTGTTCCGGACACAAGGACATTGGGAAAACTATACTGTTAAAAAAAAAGAAAAAAAGAAATGCATAGCTGTAGAAGGCACATACATAGCCATAATTTTGATATTCAATAACTTTTTAATATAATGAGTTAATTGCTCAAATTGCACACAAGCATAACTTAGGATTCAGACAATCAATTGACACTTGTTTTGCATCTGGGTCACGAGAGATTTTTGGCGTACGGACTTACACGTGAGTATGGTGTGTGGCCTCCTCTTGCATCGATTATCGACTGGCATCTCTTGGGCATGGATGCGATCAGACGTCTGATGGGGGCCTGTGTGATGGCTGCCAACTCTTTCTGGGGTGCTTGGAACAGATCACGACGATTGTCTGGAGCAACGTCTTGGCGACAATCACATCTATGCAGCTCATCCCACAGGTGCTCAATCGGACCCATGTTTGAAGGCAGGCATGGCCAGAGAAGGGTGAGAATGTTGTCAGTCAGGAACTGCGTGGTCAACCGTGCACAATGGGGTCTGGCATTGTCCTGTTGAAACACTGTACTTTGGGTAGCCAAAGGTGGAAGGACATGGGGTGGAAGAATTTCATTAACGTATCGTGGCGCATTAAATGTGAACCAATTGACTCCTTCCACTGTAACTGATAATTCCCAACACCATAGCACTTCCACCCACGTACGATGGAGCTTCATTACCGCAACTGTGAACAAAACGTTCATTTCACTCACGGTAGATCCTTCTCCGCTACAACAAAAAGAAAGATTTGTCACTAAACCAGAAACATTTCCAATGGTTGTCTGCTTCCCAAGGACGATGCTGGTTAGCCCAAAGAAATCGATTTTGGCGATGGTGGCGTAAGGACAGGTCCACGATAAAGTCGGTGTGCCCGAAATCCAGCGTCATGAGGTCTATTCCGGAGTTTGATCAGACACATGACGTCCTGCAGGCAATGACTGGGCAGTTGAGGACGATGTTGTAAAGCTGTCTCTGAGGTGACGAAGCCGAATAAAGCGATCAACCGCTGCTATTGCCACTCTGGGTCGTCCACTGTGATGACGGTCTTCAACTAAGCCAGATACTTGGAACCGGTGTCAAAGTCGACTGATGACACTCGGATGCACGTTTAGATGCCTGGCAACCTGACTTTGACTTTCGCCTGCATACAGTAGGTCAATAGCAATGTTCCTTAAATGTATCGACGGAGATGCCGTAGACATTTGCTTGAAAATGAACTGAATTGTTTTGTGTAGCGTTATCCTTTTATAGGGTTTCAGTTGCGTAGACAGTGAATAGTGTTCACCCCAAATATTATTGCTTTCACGTGAACGCATTATGAGCTGTGGTAAATAAAAATTTGGTCATAAACACTATTGACCACTTCATTGTAACGATTTCAAAAACGAAAGCAATTCAGGTCAACACGTGCATGTGGCACTGTAAAGAACATTTGAGGCTGGTGTTTATATACCCTAGCACCAAATTTTACTTACAAACTCATAAAAATGCACCCTCGGATAGTTATGCGTTTATTTTTTTTGAACGGTATAGCTAGTCAGAGCTGTTCCGTGCACGTAAGACATTTCACTCAGACGTTTTTGTGTTGTGCCAGTTTTAATTTGCCACCCTAATGCCTGCACATCCGACTTCGGCGGGCGTATTGGGCATTTCGTTTTGCTGGTCGCTCCCCACACAAACCAGGGACGGACAGTCTGCGGACGACATCCACGCATCAAGCTTTCGCTTCGGACTTTCCACATGATGGATTCGCTAGCCAAGCTTTCCATTTCGTGTTTTTGAGACGTTTTTCCCACCTTTGACTACGCTCACTCTATGATTATAAATACAGACTTTCATCGTAACCACTTCGTGCGACAGGATCGCTTTGTCACCTTAAGTATCGCTCATGAGGTAGGCTACATGTGCTGCGGGTTCAGCACACTACCTCCATGCATCAGAGAGCGAGTGACGGCCAGGCCCTCTCATCCGGGGATCCCTCATATCCCCTAGCTGAGAGCCTTCAAACAGGTATCTGAACTAAGCATGTACCGTGCTCAGCATCTCACCTCCATTTTGCGGTAGGTGAGTATCGGCCCGGCTCTGACATCCTAGGGTTTATAGCTGAGAGCCTTAGAGTATGTGTCCGGACCAAACATTTCTGCCATCGTGCACATCATTTGAACTTTTGACTGCTATCCGCAGTCTACCTGCAGAGCAACAGGTTGTGCCTCTCGTGGTCTGGCCCCTAACCCAAGTCCTGTCCGACATATAGTTTTGCTTCCGTTGGCTTAGCTCTTGTGGTCTTTGGGACACGCAAGGCACCCCCCCCCCTCCCCGGTGGTGGAGTCACGTCGAGGGGATAGAGGGGGGGGGGAAGTGTATCTGTTTGCAGGGACTAACAATAGAGGTCGGTGCTATACTTAACTGAATCAATGCCGAAGGATAATATATCGTTAAATGTGACCTCCCATTTGGACAGAAGGAGGATATATCTCCATCCTAGGGTCATCGCGTGATTTCTTTTGTTTCGTGGTATCCTCCGCAATTTCAATGCTCAGTGAAAGGAAATTTACATTATAATACTTGTTTATTTGATTGTGTACATATTTGGTTCAATCCTACTTTTTGTTTGCCACTGAATAAGTTAATTCTATTTTCAGAGGCATGTCTGTACTGTTCTCTCTCTATCTCTCTCTCTCCCCTCTATCTCTCTCTCTCTCTCTCTCTCTCTCTCTCTCTCTCTCTCTCTCTCTCTCTCTCTCTCTCTCTCTCTCTCTTGACATGTGGGGGCATTTTAAAACTGTTCCGTGATCAATTGTTAAGGAGTTTCAATACATTCACATATGCTTCTTCGTTTTCTTTTTTATCTGATATTTTCTGTTTAGTTTTGAACTGTATGTGCATTGTGCCTGTTTACAATAGAGCTGCGATATTTGCGGGTTACCGCCGACACAGTATCCCTTGATCTTGCTGATTCTGTGGTGACCTTGGTCACCAGCATCACCTTGACCATCAGGATGCCTTTTGGGTTTGTCGACATGGCCATGACCATGGCTCATATGTCCTCGGATCTTGCTCGTCTTCTTCAACTTGGTCGTCATCGTGTTGATTGGCTTTTTGAAGGAAAAGGAAGCTGCCGTCACCAGTCTTCCGTCTAATAACTTCTGCGGTTAAAAGTTGGTTGCGTATCCTTTACAGGTCGTCGCAATAAACCCCGCCAATTTTTTGGCTGTTTGTGATCTCTTGACAAGTTTAAGATCATAGCGATCAATGTCAGACGTGTCTCCAGGAATGTTTCGTGTGGAATGGCTCTCGACCCTTCAGAGGTCACAGATTGTGAGAATTGTATGGCTATTTTGCCCTGGCCATGCGAGGGTAAGGAGTAATGAATAGGCTGATAGGCTAGCAGAGAATGCACCTCTTGGTGGTATCTTACCTATGGACAAGGGGGAAGTGGTCGTGCGCTTGTGGGACCAGGTGGAGAAGGCGGAGGAACAGACTGAGAACCCATATGTGGAAAGAATGAGATTGCGGGGGATCGGCAGGGGTTCTGGAAGAATCTCAAAACTGAGAGGGAAGACCAGGAGAACTTTTAATCAGATAGCGGTGGGAACGATTAGTAGTATGACTCTTCGCTGGTTGTTGAACGAGGGGACTGAGTACGTATGAGAATGTCCTGAGTGCAGTGATGTCGGTTCTTAACTAAACTCAACTCAACTCTTGACAAGTTTATGTTCAGTAGTTTACCATTGCTTCCTGAACGACCGGCACTCATACCATTGTATGAAAACCAACAAGAGGCCGCCTGCTCCCTAACACCCCGCAGCTGTATTTCGAATGAGGTATGCGGAATTACGAATTGCGCTCGTAACTCCTTCGCTACAGAACCGGCTGTGGCGGGGCTTGGTACCGACCATAAAATGTTCCTTGGTTGCCTGATTTCTGAGGTAATCCCTACATTGTACTGATTTCCACGTTTTGCTAGATGTTATGTATATCTTGAGTTTCAACTGAATTGTATCTGTCTGCAGATGATGATCTGCATCTACATCTGGCACTGTAATATCTTATACGTCAAATGTAGACTATCTACATTTTTAATTTAAACCGGAGACGCAAATAAACGCGTAAATCGATACATGTAGTGATACTTCTTTGAATCGGTGCTTCATGTCTCTCTCTCTCTGTGCGCGCGTGCGTGCGCGCGCGCGACTGTGTGTGTGTGTGTGTGTGTGTGTGCGTGTGTGTGTGTGTGTGTGATGTGATTTATAGATTGTATATATTTCATTACAAAGTGAAGCCAGTTAGGTATGTAAGGTATATGTATGGCTCCTGCCAAAAAGTGCCAGATGGAGATAATAAACATCGGACACAGCGTACAAAGAACGCAAATACGAAAAACGGAAATTACAGTGTAAAAATAACAATGATAATAATGACAACGTAAAATTAAGATAAAAATAAGCCACAACGCAACACAGGGATTATACATTTCATTTACTGACAATCACTGTAAACAGTTGCCACTATGTGCTTTTTGGCACATTGCCCCATTGACAGACGATAGCTTGTTATATTGTGCTGAAAAACAAAAACAGGCATAATGTCTTCTCCATAGCACAAAGCCTGGACTGAATTTAGAGACCGTGTGTTAACTATGCATCATCATCATCATCATCATCATCATCATCATCATCATCATCATCATCATCATCATCATCATCATCATCATCATCATCATCTCTCTCTCTCTCTCTCTCTCTCTCTCTCTCTCTCTCTCTCTCTCTCTCTCTCTCTCTCTCTCTCTCTCTCTCTCTCTCTCTCGGCCTGCCTAGTTCATTCCAGAGGAAAGGTAACACCAACATGTCTGGAAGAAGACAAACTGCAGATGCTGCCAGATCAGTAAAACAATGTGTTAACTATCCGCCTGTTGGAGCTTCGATCCTAGACAATTTGCCGACCAAGGCTAAGAACCTAGTCGACCATGCAATGACATTTAGTATTTAGGTTGCATTTCCTCGCAACAGGATAAGGCTTGGACCCTCCCAATTGTGCTTCTTGGCCCAAAGCCATTGGCAGAATGTGTGGTGTCGGGTGTGATGAGCGGTGCCCAACATTCGGCGCTAACAGAAAGCAGGTAGTACTGTCTGCTGTCACACGGTAGCTCAGTCATACATGACTAAGACCTGACTAACAATAATGTGCTACTCAATTTAAGTCAACCTCCTCTGTCCACAGTTTATAGCCTCCTATCTGCTGTACCCGTTCTCTGTAGGAATGGGCGTGGAGCTGCAGGACTGTCGCAGAGTGGCCATGTTGAATGGCTATCGAGTGGTCAGCTCCAACATTGTGGCGTTTTTCAAGGTAATGGTCTTCTAACTGTTGCCGTTCAATCAACCAGGTAAATAAGAAAGTTAGCAAATAAGTAAGTAATTAAGTTAAAGTTAGTTGCATATCCTGTTCAGGACGTTTGCAATCAACACCAGCATTTTTTTGCTGTTCTTTATGTCTTGGCAAGTTTACGTTAAGTAGTTTGCCACTGCTTTCTGAACGACCGGCACCCATACCATTTCGTAAAAAATCAGCGCAACGTAATTAAGTAAGTAAGTTAACAAATAAGTAAGTATTAAGTAACTAATTACGTTAGTGAGTAAGTAAGTAAGTAAGTAAGTAAGTAAGTAAGTAAGTAAGTAAGTAAGTAAGTAAGTAAGGATTAAATAATGAAGTAAATAAACAAGTAAATGAGTGAGTCGATTAGTACGTAAGTAGCTAGCCTCATATATTTCCAGACCAATCGGCACTCGATGGACGATGATATTAATATGATGTCAATATGATGTCAATATGATTTGAATTTGTACACAGTTGATAGTCTTTATATCAGCAGGACTCTCATAGGTTAGGTCCTTGTCTGGGTTTAGAGAACATGGGCGTCCGTGCGTGGGATACAAGAGCCAAATCTCGGTCTTTTAGAGGAATCACACTAACCAAAGAAACAATAAATCAACCAATCAATTAACCAAACAACCAAAGAATAAATCAATTAACCAACCAAAGAATCAATCAATTGACCAAGCAACCAAAGAATAAATCAACCAATCAATCAGTCCATCAACCATCCAACCATTCAAAGAAATAATCAGTCGACCCATAACCAAAGAATCAATCATCCACTCATCCAACCAGAGAATCAATCAATTAACCAACCAACCATTAAAACACCAAATCAATCAACCAACCAATAAAATAACGAGAAAACGAACCAACGAACCGAACAACAAATGAACCAACCAACCACCGACCTATCCAGCTAGCTAGCAAATTAACCATCCAACGAACCAACCAAAGAACCAATCAGCCAACCCACCAACTAATCAATGAACCAATCAGTCACCGACACACCATTCTAACCAAGTAATTAACCAACCAAAGAACCAACCAGCCAACCTACCAACTAATCAATGAACCAACCAGTCACCGACACACCATTCTAACCAAGTAATTAACCAACCAAAGAACCATCCACTCATTCAACCAGCCAATCACCCAACCAACCAACGATCGAACGAACCAAGCAAACAACCAACCAACAAGAGAACATACCAACCAACCAACGAGCGAATAAATGAACGAACAAACCAACCAACTAAGCAACCAAAGAACGAACCAACCAATCAATAAAACAACGAACTAATCAATTAACTAACGAGCCAACAAACCAATCAGTCCATTGTACGAAGGCGAGTCCATAAGTAAGTCACACGGTTATGTGGGATGGCAGGTAAATGTAGTTGGTGTTTTTTACAGGTGTCATTAAGTGACAGCAACATCAAACTTTATATTCCCGTTCGTCATGTGGCGCTAGGTGTCTCATGCGCATGCAAAACAAAATGGCGGTTGTACTTACTTACATGCTGTTGTGCATTTTCTATGGGCAAAAGGACTGCCTGCAAAGGACATTCATAAGGAAATGCTTTCTGCTTATACTGACAAATGTTTGTCCCGCAAAATGGTACATAGCTGGGTAGAAAATTTTCAGTCCAGGATTGCTGACTAGAGGAGTGTTGGTGGAAATTATGTTGAGAAATAAAGGGACAATGTATGTATAAAAATAAACTGGTGTCAAGTTGTTTCATATTTAGTTATTTTTCTACAGCCATTTGTGACTTACTTATTGACTTCCCCTGGTAACTTAAACCATGTATGGAATAATACATGAACAGATAAACGTATCACCAATTGCCAAGGATTAATTATATGAGTACAACAAACTAGATTATTTAATGAGAGTACTTGTTCACTGTATCATGCTTTTCCTTATTTACAATGGTTAATGCATTCGTTTCATTTTTTCCCCTTCAAATGTTTCAGTTGACCGAAATGAGAGAAAATAGAATCAAGTTTGAAGATTACATGTTGAAAACAAACGGAACCGGAAATGTAACTTACATTAATGATGACATCATACTTGAAGACTGGGGAGAAACTCTGCATCTAGGATATATATCGGTATGACGTCATTAGAGATTTTCATCACTATCTTGTTTGATGTTGGCTAACGATATGTGTGATACTTAACTTTCAAATCCACAGCTACAATTTCGGGAAAAAAAACAACGAACGAACTTTATTTTCAAAGGTCACAAATTATGCACGCTGGCCCGTTTTACATTATGCCCTTCCAATCACTCATCTTTCGTACATCAGTTAACTATTGTGCATGTTACATTCACACAGGGAAACACATTGTCAAATGAAAGTTGTGAACATAAACAAAGTATATTACCATGTTATGAGACAGGCTGGTAGCGAGACAAACATACACACGCGCATGCATAAATACATACATACATAACCTCATACATGCTTATATCATTTACATATGCTTTTACAGTTACGCTTACATTCAATTACAAATACACACTTCCTCGCATACACATATATTCACTCACAATCACAAACTCACTAACGAAAGTTTTACTTATACATACATGCATACATACATACACTTCCTCTCTCTCTCTCTCTCTCTCTCTCTCTCTCTCTCTCTCTCTCTCTCTCTCTCTCTCTCTCTCTCTATCCATCTCTCTCTAATGAAAGAAGAACGGCCGGCACCCATATCATTTTCGAAAATCAGCGCAAGGCGGTCTGCTTCCAAATCGCACGCAGTTGTGTTTCTTTCACGGTATACAGGATTACGAATTGTGTCCAAAATCCCTTCACCACAGAGCCGTGTAATATTATTATGAATATTATTATACTATTGTTATGATGATGATGATGATGATGATGATGATGATGATGATGGTGATGACGACGACGATGATGGTGATGATGATGATGATGATGATGATGATGATGATGATGATGATGATGACGACGATGATGATGGTGATGATGATGATAATGATGATGATGATAATGATTATTATTATTATTATTATTATTATTATTATTATTGGGAGTCTCCGAGTCTCCGTGACGAAGTGGTCAAACCCATCTGCCTCGCGTTCCGAAGGTTGTGGGTTCGAATCCGGGCTACGTTTTTCGGTTCACGAGTGCATTTTTCTCGGAGACTCCTGGGGGTCGTCGCTGGAGCTACGGAGCTCGTGCATTGTGCGATGCTTTTGGCAGACCATCCTGCCGTAAGAGACCGAGGCCTATGAGATAAAACCCGGGGCAATGAAGTCGATCCTCTCGACTTATAAGACTTTATTATTATTGTTATTATTATTATTATTATTATTATTATTATTATTATTATTATTATTATTAACCCCACAGCTGCTCTACTGATAACTTCTTCTTCTTCAGCGTTCCGAGCCATTGAGGTTCTTTGCTGCAAATACAATCCGTCTCCATTCGTCTCTCTGGTGGGCCTTCTCTTGCCAGTCGTTGATTCCAAGTGCTTGTAGGTCTGTACATGTATTATCTCTCCACCGTCTTCTTGGTCTACCTCGGGGTCTACGGTCATTTATTTCCTGAGTGTAAGCGAGTTTTGTTTCCCTATTGTCTTCCATTCTTTCTATATGCCACAGCCGTTGCTCTACTGATATAAAATAATAATTTTAACTGAAAAGATCAAACATGAGAATTAAATTTGATGGCATTGATGACCATTCATAGAAGCAATAGAAGACGCGGTATTTGATAAGAATGTTGAGAATTTTGTGGATAGATAAGAAAGCAAACTCTGAGCTTTACAAGAGTGTAACAAAGCAAAAAGGTTCGACTTCACTGCACTGGGTTTTACCCAATTTTGCTCCGTCTCTTTCAGCAGGGCTGCCTGCTGAAAGTGTTGCACAAAGCATGAACTCCGTAGCTCCAGCGACGACCCCAGGAGTCTCCGAGAAAACTGCACTCGTGGACCGGAAGTCGTAGCCCGGAATTGAACTCGCAACTTTTGGAGCGCGAGGCATGCGAAGTAACCAGGGTTTTGATGAGTGATCGTGCAACACCTCAATCAATCAATCAATCATGTGCCATGCCGGAAAGCGTGGGCGGTCATGATTCGCCATTTCACTCGATCACCAGTGTCGTGGATCAGCTCAGTGTTCCTGTCTCGTCCATGCCATGTGGCCAAGCCATCCAGGTATTTTCCTCTCGGTCTTCCTCTTGGTCTGTTCCCTTCGATCTTGCCAGCTGTCACTAAGTTTGATTGATTAACGTGCAACACCTACAGCTGTGAATACTTCAGCGATGATGTGCACGTAGAGTAAGTTAGATGTTTGTCAAAATTATTATCACCATTGTCCACTTTTACCGTGAAGCGTCATTGGTAGGAATAGTTGAGGTTCCAGCGCTTGATGGGTAGCACTGGATAGTGTCATTCCGTGTGATTGTACAATGTCTTTGATGTCATAAATCCATCAGTATCGGGGTCAATTGACATACAAACGGTCTTATATTTCGACATCAAATTTCGATTTCTCTTTCTATTCTGTCATCTTCTGTGATCACACGCTTTAAGATATTTGCATCTTTAACTCGTTTCAGAGATGTACAATTTTTCTGTATACTTAAAGGGTCAGGAGATCTGCTGACCTGCATCACCTTCGCTTTGGTTGTGTTTATGTTCTTATGTTAGCTTGATACGAAGTATTAACAGATTCCGTGCGAAACAAAAGGTAGGGGTGGATCAAACAAAAATAGTAGGGGTGTGTCATAGTTATGACTTAAAAGTTGTTAATATGGTAAAAAAAAACACATGTTGTTTTATATATCACATTAAAGAGGGTTGTTTATGGAATAAGTATTTTATACAAGCCCATAGCAGGTAGGGGAAGTCGTTTAAAACGATTAATCACCCCTTGGCACTTAAACAGATAAATGGGATATTGTACTGTGCTGGCACCTGGCCGTCTGGACAGACGACAGTTTGTTACATTGTGCTTCACAAAGTCATAATAACTACAACCCATGTCGCGAATGCGACTGACCAGGCCAATTCGCGCTGTAAATGTTTGTCCACAATGGATGCATATGAACACATGGTCATTTCCACCATCACGCACCATCTTACGTCTCACATGATCAGTGTGTGACCTATCTGCAATCATTTTCTCCTTTGTCTTTAGTCAATTTCTGACATTTGCCCCCCCCCCCCCCCCCATGAAACCCGATCAGCGGCGAATCGCTCCCAATGTGCATTAGCAATGCCTGTATCAATTATATCCCGCTTACAAATATCTTTGTATCGTAGTGGAGACCGACCCCGAGATCTCTTACCCATCTGTAATTGATTTATTTGGTTATTTCGGAATTTGGGTTTTGAAGATAAGAGTACACCTAACTACTGGCAACGTTGATCGTATTCCGTTACGAACCTTCGGCCTTGTCCTCGTCGGGCTAGAAGCACTAGACTCGAGTTTCGCTCTCTTTTGAGCTCGTCAGTAGTGCATATTCCTGACTGGACCCGGGAACGAACTCCGGATCACTGGCGTATGAGGCGGATGTGCAGCCACTGACCACGCGACTCACGCTAGACGCGACCACATTATCATACTAGAATATTACGTCACGCATGTAGGCTATAGCTTGAAATCTGTAATTCACCAAACAATGTCCTTTGGTATTATATCGCCATCCATCATCATAATGTGTCCTATCCATCTAAGTCTATGAAGACTCTGCATGGAACAAACCACCACACAACCCGATCTTTTCAATACTTCAGTATTTGTAATTTTAAATGGATATGGCATGCGAATTATGACCAATTACATTTTATTATTACTTTCCCAGATCCGATCTGAGGCGATCTCGACGTATTTTCTGTGCGGATTTTCTAGCATACTCTCTGTGGCAATTCACCTATCAATGATGGCAGCCTATGTGCCAAAAAGAAAGCGCTGGTTCACACAAGTGGCTCCTGCGGCCTTTGTTGCTGGAAATCTGGCCAATATCATGACTGGGTGTTTTGCTTGTAAGTTTCACCATGTGCTTGTTTACTTCTTCATGTGCATGTACTTATTTACATTATTTTGCACGTATTTACTTCTTTGTTATGCTTATTTACTTCTTCATTGTGTTGATTTACTTCTTTATGTACATGTACTTATTTATATTTTTTGCACTTATTTACTTCTTCAAGTACTTATTTACTTCTTCATTGTGCTTATTTAATTTTTCAAGTACTTAGTTACCTCTTCATGTACTTATTTACTTTTTCATGTATTTATTTACTTCTTCATGTACCTATTTACTTTCTCTTGTCTACTTATTCTCTTCTTCATGTACTTATTTACTTCTTAAAGTACTTATTTACTTCTTCATTGTGCTTATTTACTTCTTCGTGTATTTATTTACTTCTTAAAGTACTTATTTACTTCTTCATGTACTTATTTACTTCTTAAAGTACTTATTTACTTCTTCATTGAGCTTAATTACTTCTTCGTGTACTTATTTACTTCTTAAAGTACTTATTTACTTCTTCATTGCTCTTATTTACTTCTTCATTGTCCTTATTTACTTCTTCGTGTACTTATTTACTTCTCTATTGTGCTTATTTACTTCTCTATTGTGCTTATTTACTTCTTAAAGTACTTATTTACTTCTTCATTGTGCTTATTTACTTCTCTATTGTACTTATTTACTTCTTCATGCACTTATTTACTTCTTCATGTACTTATTTACTTCTTCATGTACTTATTTACTTCTCTATTGTACTTATTTACTTCTCTATTGTACTTATTTACTTCTTCATGTACTTATTTACTTCTTCATGTACGTATTTACTTTTTCATGTACTTATTTACTTCTTCATTTACCTATCTCTTCTTCTCATCTACTTGTTTACTTCTTCGTGTACTTATGCACATTTTCGTGTACTTATTTACATCTTCATATACTTATTTACTTCTTCATGTACTTATGTACATTTTCATGTACTTATTTACATCTTCATATACTTATTTACTTCTTCGTGTACTTATTTACTTCTTCGTGTACTTATTTACTTCTTCGTGTACTTATGCACATTTTCATGTACTTATTTACATCTTCATATACTTATTTACTTCTTCGTGTACTTATTTACTTCTTCATGTACTTATGTACATTTTCGTGTACTTATTTACTTCTTCATGTACTTATGTACATTTTCGTGAACTTATTTACTTCTTCATATACCTATTTGCGACTTCATGTCTATTTATTCACTATTACTTGTACTTATTTACTTGCTATCGGACTTTTCGCTCTTTCAGCTACATCATTGTAATATCATGAGTAGTTTTATAGAAACTCAAAGGCTCTATCTATTTTTATGATTTGTCCAAACAGGCATATTTTACTAAATCTGGACACACTGTTGAAGAACTGGCGTTTTGTTTCAAGTCGTTGGAGATATTGTGTTCTTTCATCAACCAATGAGATTGAGAGACATTGTACAGCAAACAAGGAAGCGACTATGAATCACTTAGATTATAAATATCTTCGCTTAATGAAGTTGTTCAAGAGGTCTCTGGTAGTTTTCGTCAGAATCCAGACAATTATCTTTAGAACCCTGAACATTTTTTGTAGAGTTCAGAAAATTATCTTCGGAATTCAGAAAATTATCGACTGAATCCAGAAATATCGTTCACTATTTATTGTATATGTGGCAAATTCATCGGATGTTATGTATTCTAAGACTGCCATCTATATTTCGAACCGAATCTTCCTTTTATTTATTGTGCTAATGCTACGTTACTGGTGTCATAGTGAACTGGTTTTGTTCCTTTAATGAAATGTGTGAGTTTAACTTTTGATATTGCCATGAACAGCTCAACGGTCGCTACCACAGTCAGCTCTTCTTGTCTGTTGTTATACTTGTTCTTCATCACTGCCGTATTATTATATAGTCTTTGTGGTTTCTGATGTTTCCATCCGTGATGGACAGGAAATCAGCCTTTTGGGATATTGTTGAAACATTGTATTGGTTATCAGCAGTTTATTTTCAATGCCGAAAGTTATGTTTATCTCCTGTTGCATTTCGATTTACCATACTGTGTTTTCTGACCACTTATTTTTCTTCTGCTGATCTTCCTAGGTCCACTTTGGCATTAGAATATCCCTTTAGTGTTATTCTGTCATTTCTACTAATATTTTCTACATTATTTTGAAGAGCTATAACATGCTACTGTCTTTTTTTTTTTCAGTTCACTCAGTGGCCCAAAGAGTGTATCTTGCACTTTTGTTTCTCTGGGCCAGAAGGCTTGCCTAAATATGTCGTATTTTAGCCCGTCTTGGAGTATGTGATCTGTTGTATGTGGCGACAATCAACACATGCAGATTGGCTGCAAACTATCTCCAACACTGCCTGCCTCTCTCCTTGATTGTAAATTCTGTCAAACTGCTGTTCGTCCATCTCGTGATATTATATTCTCCACTCGTATCGATGTCTACCTCTTGCTCACATGCTGAAATCTGATATTCCAGGGTTTAGTTTGACGCCTTACACTTATGATTCTATCCCTGATTTATGCTATAACCAAAAAGTGTGCTGTAAATTTATTCACATACACTGCTACTGCATGTTTGTCCCTATTTCCACCCACAATAATATATAAAACACGCCTCCATTCTGTGTATGAAACTGTCCTTGTCCACTACATAGATGCTCAGAGATGCCCATTAATTCAATTTTAATTGTTTCTTCTTTATTGATAAGTATGTTTTGTTTCTCTACATTTATACCTCTCATATTCCATGTTCTTGTGGTTAAATTTCTTTTAGATTTGACAACATGAGGGGAAACTAAACAAAGAGCGTATTAACTTGACTAGCCATGGTTGAAGGTTTCTCAATACCGCCTCCACACATAGCTCTTCGGATTTTGAGAGTTAATCACTTGATATATCTTGGGGATTCCCCACATTCTACATGTCCATATTGTTCCTAGTACTTGTTGCAAGTCCCGTGGGCCAGATTGAAAGGTGGGGTGGGGGAGGGGGGGGGGAAGAGTCAACGAACATACAGATAAGACTTTGGAATGTGTCCTATGCATTTGTGGTTTACTTGCAATTCCGGGTCACATTAAATATTTGTTTATTGTCACATACTGATTGTTTATTGTCATATTATCTTGTCACGTGTCTTTGTTAAGAAAGATATGAAAGAGAGTGATTAATAGTTATACGAAATGAATCACAATTCTGGTGTGTATGAGTGAATCGTGGACAATAGGCAGATTAGAGAAAATTGCTTAGATACCAAGGACATGTGCTTTTATAGGCAAATGTGGGAAATCCTGGACGGATTTTATTAAAAATTATGATGACGTCTTAAAATAAACCAGCTCATTTAGTTAATTAGTTATCTGTTGGGGTATCACCCTTGCACTCCAGACAAATCAGTATCCGGCGACTATTAGCGCCAGTTCTGTGTTGGTTGATGAGACCCCTCATTCTCCCGATGTGCCTCTCGTGTCCGGTCGTGCCAATTCTAACTTCTAAGTCTCGCATTCTGGACAACAAAGTGACTGGAGTCAAAGACTTTCACTCTCGACATCTCTCTAAAGGCACTAACAACACAATCCATGGACTGCCATCTGCAGGGGATGCAAAGCCAGCAAGTTTATTAGTGAGAGCTGTTAATAAACCAGCTTTCTTTCGTGTTCAGAATCAAAGTATTTCAGTCTCCGAGGTATGGTGCTGTTGATACACCAGCTTTCTTTCGTGTTCAGAATCAAAGTATTTCAGTCTCCGAGGCGTGGTGCTGTTGATAAACCAGCTTTCTTTCGTGCTCAGAATCAAAGTATTTCAGTCTCCTAGGCGTGGTGCTGTTGATAAACCAGCTTTCTTTCGTGCTCAGAATCAAAGTATTTCAGTCTCCGAGGCGTGGTGCTGTTGATACACCAGTTTTCTTTGGTGTTCAGAATCTCGTAGAATTCATTCTGTTGTATCTTCTGCGTCCAGTATACTCTACATAATTAAGCGGATGGTTAACCGTCTTAAGCGATTTCCCGTATCTGCCATGAGCTTATATATCGCTGAAAAGTTGTCTCAATTAAAATATCAATACAGTAGTTTTTTCTGAGCAGCCTACTTTAACTTTATATATAATACAACATGCCTGCTACCATATTAACAACGTTTAGGTCATAACTACAGCACACTTCCCATTTTCCGTTATCCATCTCTGTGTGGTCCAAGCCTACATTTGGATTGACACTGAATCTGCTAAATGTTCCTCATGAAAACAGTGCTCAGAGATATAGGGTGCATTTTTAATGATTGTGCATTATGTAAAAATATTGCCGGTCCAAGTTTTCTATTCACCCTCTCTAAAGTTCATGCAACATAATAGGTAAATACAAAACTAGGACCGGCAATATTTTCAAACTGCGCAGTCATTAAAAATACACCCTGTACTTCGGGATGGCTGCTGTGCCGGCAACAGAGCACGCAGGGGAATGCCCATTTTCTTGTATGATTGCTGGCTTTGAGATCAAACATAGTCCATGTAGTGCTACTACTACTTCTAGTAATTGCCACTTCTGGCTAGTGCATTGGACTGGTGTCTGCGTGTGGATTCGCTTTTCTTATTACCGGTGTCTCTCGTCATCAGGTGAGAAGTCAATAAGTAAGTCACAAATGGCTGTAGAAAAATAACTCAATATGATAACTTGAAACCAGTTTATTTTTATACATACATTGTCTCTGTATTTCTCAACATAAATTCCACCAATAGTGATGCTCTTATCCCATCGTTTTATCAGTCCTCCAAAATCGGCTGCATAGAACTGCCTGCTATGTTTTCTAACCACGTTTTCGCTTCACATTCATCTTCGGCTTCATTAGCGAAATGTCTAACGCCAAGGTGGGTTTTCAGTGGACCAAACAGGTGGAAATCGCTAGGTGCTAAGTCGGGGCTGTAAGGTGGATGTTCCAGAACTTCCCACCTTGGTTTATTTTCTCCTGAGTTAATCGAGCCGTATGTGGTTTGGCATTGCCATGAAGAAGCAACACTTCTCTAGTCAACAGTTCTGGACGTTTTCTTCAAATTGCATCATGAAGCATCGGTAGAACTTCACAGTACGATTCAGAATTCACATTGTCACCTTTTGTCTTGAATGTCCTTTGCAGGCAGTCCTCCCCCCCCCCCCTTAAAAAACGCACAACAGCACGTTGCTCTTTGGTTGTACATTCCGTAGGTACAGTCGCCATTTGTTTATGCGCTGTGCATGCACAGGATACACCTAGCGCCACCTGACGAACGGTAATATAAAGTTCGATGATGTTGCCACCTAATGACACCTGTACAAAACACCAACTACATTTACCTGCCTTCCCACAGAACTGTGTGACTTACGTATTTATTTAATTTATTATTATAAGTTTTATAATGATATAAGTATACACAAATTGCAAATAATGGGCCATAAAACAGCCCATATTGCGATACAAGCGAGGTAAGTGTATGAATAATAAAAAGCGTTAATACGTGCATTAGCTCCCCTACTAAAATATTAAGGTTCGTTAAATATACACCCCTGAAACCAATTAAAGAATTTAAATATCCGGGAAGTATGATCACAGAAGATGGCAGAATTGACAGGGATATCGAAAACAGATATCAAAAAGCAAATACGCTTAAATATCAACTATCACCCATACTTAAACATTCAACTATAGCTATGTACTCAAAACGACAGAAAACAAATAGCTTATTCACACAAACTCTATGCTACCAAAGTCAAACTTGGACATTATCCAAATCCCACTAATGCAAAATCAACATCTGCGAGATAAGAAGCTTGAGGGGAGCTGCTAACTTAACCATCGGGGATCGAGTAAGAAATGATGTTATCAGACAGATAGTAGGATCAAAACCTTGTGCCGCATATAATGAAAGGCAAAAGATCAAATGGTTTAGCAATCTCGTTAGAATGCAAATCATCAATTACCAGCACAGGCGCTACATCAAAGCAAATATAATACAGAGCAAAAGAACGCCCGAGAAGAAAATGAATTGACGACACCAAAGACATTGCGATTTCTGAGACGAATATTACGAATACATTGGACTGCCAAAGTAAATAACAATGATTGCCTTGAAGAGGCTAGGAAAGAGACAAACAACGTTCTTTGCTCGTGAAGACGAGAAGCATTAGAAGATATAGTGACAATTTGAACAATCAGCGGTAAAAGAGGCACTGCCAAAACGGGGCAAATGGTGGATGTCTTAAAATGTGACGTGCGGGATCAACAACAATGGAATGATCTAGGTCAACAATGACCGAAATGTTTTGATATACATAAACGCATACGCCATTTTGACATGGCACATAATGATGAAATGAGGAACAACTAGAACAAATCAATACAAAATAGGGACTGCTGAATGAAAGAGATATGAGAAAGACAGTGTACTTTGATCACATACAACTTCCCAACATTCTACTCAAGGCCACAATAGAGGGAAAAGTTGGGAGAAAAGAGCTAGGCGGGTCAAATACATAAATGGACAAACAATATCAAGATATTGACAAGATACAGCCTAGCCGAGTGTACAACGGAGGCTCAGAACAAACCACATCAAGATATAGTCAAGATACAGCCTAGAATAATGTACAACCAATGATCAGAGCAACCAAATTTAAGATATGGTCAAGATACAGCCTAGAATAATGTGCAACCAATGATCAGAGCAACCAACTTTAAGATATGGTCAAGATACAGCCTAGAATAATGTGCAACCAATGATCAGAGCAACCAACTTTAAGATATGGTCAAGATACAGCCTAGAATATTCTGCAACCAATGATCAGAACAAACAGCATTAAGATATGGTCAAGATACAGCCTAGAATAATGTGCAACCAATGATCAGAGCAACCAACTTTAAGATATGGTCAAGATACAGCCTAGAATAATGTGCAACCAATGATCAGAGCAACCAACTTTAAGATATGGTCAAGTTACAGCCTAGAATAATGTATAACCAATGATTAGAACAAACAGCATTAAGATATAATCAAGATACAGCCTAGAATAATGTGCAACCAATGATCAGAGCAACCAACTTTAAGATATGGTCAAGATACAGCCTAGAATAATGTGCAACCAATGATCAGAGCAACCAACTTTAAGATATGGTCAAGATACAGCCTAGAATAATGTACAACCAATGATCAGAGCAACCAACTTTAAGATATGGTCAAGATACAGCCTAGAATAATGTGAAACCAATGATCAGAGCAACCAACTTTAAGATATGGTCAAGATACAGCCTAGAATATTCTGCAACCAATGATCAGAACAAACAGCATTAAGATATGGTCAAGATACAGCCTAGAATAATGTGCAACCAATGATCAGAGCAACCAACTTTAAGATATGGTCAAGATACAGCCTAGAATAATGTGCAACCAATGATCAGAGCAACCAACTTTAAGATATGGTCAAGTTACAGCCTAGAATAATGTATAACCAATGATTAGAACAAACAGCATTAAGATATAATCAAGATACAGCCTAGAATAATGTGCAACCAATGATCAGAGCAACCAACTTTAAGATATGGTCAAGATACAGCCTAGAATAATGTGCAACCAATGATCAGAGCAACCAACTTTAAGATATGGTCAAGATACAGCCTAGAATAATGTACAACCAATGATCAGAGCAACCAACTTTAAGATATGGTCAAGATACAGCCTAGAATAATGTACAACCAATGATCAGAGCAACCAACTTTAAGATATGGTCAAGATACAGTCTAGAATAATGTGCAACCAATGATCAGAGCAACCAACTTTAAGATATGGTCAAGATACAGCCTAGAATAATGTACAACCAATGATCAGAGCAACCAACTTTAAGATATGGTCAAGATACAGCCTAGAATAATGTACAACCAATGATCAGAGCAACCAACTTTAAGATATGGTCAAGATACAGCCTAGAATAATGTACAACCAATGATCAGAGCAACCAACTTTAAGATATGGTCAAGAGAGAGCCAAGAATAATGTATAACAAATATTCAGAAGATAATGCCTAGCAGAATGTACATCGAATGGACCATAATAGAAACAGCTGAAGATTGATCACCACCAACTGTCAACAACTCAACTGACAGGTCTCATTGGGTACTTCTCACACACCCATACAAGACAACTTGCAAGTCGTGTGGGAGGCAAAATGTATGGTTCATTTTATTGCCGTTGGCTCGCTTACAAGCGGTAAACAGTCGCTAATGCAATACACAATATACAGCCACAGAATTATCTAACACAAACTGCTAACCCTATGCTAGTTCTATCTATTAGTGAACACAAAACTCCTAACGCTATTCTAAACGATGTGAACGCCTCAAGTCCAGTCTCCCGTCTACCTAACCTCTCTCCCGTGGTTACACACCACGCGGGGTGACCTTCACCTTCGTGCGTGTTACCTCACATCGCACTCTGCTGGCAAACGTGGCCTGTTGAGTGTCTACTCAACTGTGCTATGGCTTCACGAGGTGTGGTACTATCGAGTCTTTGACACACACCCACCCCTCTTGTGTTGCGTCATCAACTTTCACTCATTGGTTGTGACGCAAGAGGTTCCTAAACAAAAAATTAGTGTCTCTAATTTTTGTCAAAGACTCTAGATAACCTGGCTTTGGGCATTCCACTAGACTATTAATAACTATTGTCACAATGTAGCAAAGCCTTACTTGGTTACTGGCAATCGCCACAAACTTGACTGGTTGGCGTGAGCCCCTTCTCACATGCTATATTATATTTATCAGAGGTATGTCTGAACCGGACCGTTGTCTTATAAGACCTGCCCTCACATAGTAAATTAACTTACTACCCATACAAAGTTGACTTTCTTAGGGTCAACACATGAATTATTTCATGTCCCCCATATAATATTTAACAACCATTCTACAAGATTGTGTGCGACAGGCTTTACCTCCTTCGCTTCCGCGCGTAAGACTTTATTTCACTGTTAATTTAGTTCTTCGTTGTCTATTATGTCCCCTGGCCCCATAGTTATCTGTCTTTGATTTACAAATAGTGTATGCAATTTATATGTTTGTTTTTCTGTTTGTTTGTGTGTTTGGATGTAATAAATCTACTAATCTAATTTCTATCCTCTATTTATAAATTCTATGTGTATGTATGTTAGTTTTTTGAGTGTCATAATTTGGTTCAATGTGGCCACAAAGAGGTGTATAACACTAATTCGTGACTACATTCACTTGTCATGAAACCCAAAATACTGTAATCTAAGTTCTAAACTATATTACAGACAACACATTCACACTAACACAATTTCACTAACGAAAACTTTACATTCTAACATACCATTCTAATTCTATAACTAAGTATTTAATGTGTTACCTAAATTTATTAAATTTGTTATGTTAATTATATGATATGATTATATTACTTCTTATTTTTTCCTAATCTAAGTGATGTAATCTAACTATTTAAATGCAATTGTTGTGATGTGAGTTATGTACCTTAATTAAATGGATTATGTGACCACAATTTATGTACTTTTCTAAATACTATGCTAAATAATGTTTTTAAATGCACAAAGGAATTATATGAGTGATGTTCTTAATCTAACTGGTGTAAATGCTGTATGTTACCTTATCTACTCTTTTTAATCTATTATGATGTAAAATGATGATACTAATAAATGGTAATATTTGAAAGATGGTATGGTTTCATTAAGATGGAATAAACTAACTACAATGAAACTAAGTGAAATATAACAATCTAAATGGTACTTTTCATATCATAAATTTAATTTAACTTGTAATAAACTATTCTTATGTCTAAACTAATATTCTAATCTAATTTTAATGGGTTAATTACTGTACTAACTACATTATTAAAATAAATGAGAACTGTTATAGTTCCTAACCTACATCTAATTTATCACTATCTTAAAATATTATATTACATATCACAATAAGTTTATATACATAGTATTTGGTTTACACAGGTTAGTAGTTGCCTTCATGTATGTGCAATGGTTGTATAGGCATAATATAACCACACATTTTGCCTGGGCATCTGAAATACATTACACAGTCATCTTAATGTTCTCTCGGTAGTGCACGTGTAGAGTTCGCTGGTGTTGTAGCTCTGTCTTTTCGTGTCTGTAATTAAGCACTGTTCTGACACTGTTTTCTGCGGTTCATATATATGATACACCGGAATGGAGCTTAGTTGGAAATGAGCTGTCCTAGTTCACACGGTGGTATCTAAGTATAGCAGCACAGTTCTTAATCTGATGTCCATGGACACATGATAGTTCATTGTTTTGGTACATGACTACACCAACAATGTGGATATGTATGTAAGCTATTTTAGATCTTATATTATCAGATATTCATGTACCAACCATCAGTCTACATTTACTGTTGGATTTCAGGTATTTTTACCCCAGATGGTAAAACTAGTGACCACCTGAATATCCGGTCATTTTGATGCACACCACTATGTATGACCGTGATCAGGGAGTTTTCGGTCTGGACAATGCAGTGAACATCCGTCAGAACTCGATGGAGCCTTCTCACCGTATAGATGAAGCCTAGGGCTGCAACTGTGATATGGAATCTTTGGACTCAGCATGTGTGATCTTACTGCTCACGCAGCAAAGCGGATGGAAGATGCCCTCAAAAAAAAAATTGGCCTAGTACTGCAGTGATGGAGATTCTGCTGGCATATGACCTAAGATAATAAATGAGCCTAGGATTAGGCAAGCGGAGGGATTGGAATATTTACAAAAAAGGATCTTCAATTTTGACAATGCAGGAATTAATAATGCATCTTTCACATTTCATTTCCAGAAGATTTTAAGACATTGGAAAATGTATTTGTAATTTCTGAGTAATTTACTAATCCCAAAAGGTTTCTGACCTGTTTCTTTCTGTTAGACATGGTCAGATTCATAATTTTGGTACTACTTTTCAGGTCAGTCTACAGTTGGACTTGAGAAATGACATGACCCAAAAATGAATTTATTTTAGGCATAATTTGACTTTGCTGGTTTGACAGTGAGACCGAAGCGTCGCACTCTGTCAAAGGCATGTCTCAGTTTCAGTAGGTGTATTGTCCAGTCATCAGTATTCTGATTTATTCATGTGTATTCTATAAGTTCACTACATGTATGCCCCTCGTCGGATTTGCCAGTCTCACTAACTAGTGTAGTTGCGTTGTGTATGTCTGTCGTCTGATCACTTGGTGTTGGTGCAATCTGTTCGTCTGTCACTACCTCTGTCTCTTGTCTTGAAAAGTGAGGTTTCCGCATGTTGACATGGAATATCTCTAAGTGTCTGTTTATCGATATTTCATAGTCAACATGTACCATGGTTATGTGCTACTTTGAATGGTCCTTGCCATTTCGTTTGTATGGAAGTAGCCTAAATCTGTCTTGATCAAGTTCCAGATTACTTGTTTTCGCACATTTGTTTGTGTGCTTGTGGTAGAACTGACCCTTCCTCTATCAAATGGCTTGGGTGCCAGTGTAGAGGGTTGTATTTCAGCTGTAGGATGTTTACCCTTCAACTTTTGTATCAATTGATGACAGCCATTACCAGCAAATAGATCATGACAAAATAATTTGTTATTGAAAAAACTTGGCCTGGCATTGCTGTATGCACGATGACCCGCACATGGTGTTTTGTGTGCATTGTTTAGCACACCTAACTGATGTTGTTCAAGTAACACCTGTTCATGGTTACTAGTAATATGACATGTAGTTGAAATGCCATTATTACGTCTAACGAACCAAGATGCATTCTTGGTCATTTTGGCTTTGCCTTTTGACAATTTTAAGTATGGAGACACATTAAAATCAGATTTCTGCTGGTGTATAAGTTTTTGTGTGTTTTTGTCATCTGTGCTGGTTGGAAAAAGCATTAGTAGTGTCTCATTTTGCAATGGGTCATGATGTTTTGAAGTGTCAACTCTGGTTGTTGCCTTAGCTGCATTTAATTTCTCCCATGCAACTATTTCTTCACTAGTACATTGTTTCAGTTGAGGTAAGCACCCCAAAATTAAATCTGTACAAGGGTTGTTAAGTATTGCACAAGTAAAGGTACCGGAAAGAAAAGGAGAATCAATACGGGCTTTTGCCAAAGGGTAAATTTCAACGTTACCCGAAAAGGTTCGGCATTTCACAGTGTCACCTGTGTAATCACCCGGACTCACTAGTTCTTTTCGAAGACCAATAAGGGTGCTGCCGCTATCCAGCAAACATTGGCATGGTACATCATTGACCATTGCATTGTGGAACACTAACTTGCCTCTGGAGGCTAATGCTGCATTCACACTCTCAGATGAGCATGGTACTGTATGTCCACATTCTAGTATTCCGTCTGCATGGAATTGGTGACATTGTTCACAGCTGTCAAAGCTTAATATATCGTTAGCAGCACACACATCCTCTGCTTGGTTAGTTGGTAAGTCACTTTCAATCTCACATTCATTCTCACTACCACTATCTGAAGAGGTGTCAATCAACATAGCGTTGTTAGCTTTCAAACGTTGGCGGCCAAGGCACTTATTAGAATAATGGCCATAAGAGGAACAAAAAAAACATTTGATTGCACGCCTGTATGCAGACCGTTTGCTTTGCTGCTTCTTGATCACATTTTCAAGATGCGCCGGATAATTCGGCGATTTGTCGCACATAGCATAAGTGTCGTGCATTAGTTGACAGTACATGCATATGGAAACTTTTCTGTCTTTCTTATCATACTTCTGAAAAGGTTTTCTGTTACCCTGATAGTTTTTTGATTGGTCTTTGACAAAGGAAACTATCTCAGAGTCACTTGAGGTCTTAAAAATCTTTCTGTTAGAAGAAAAATATGCTGAGCCTTTTTTTTCGAACTGCTCGATGTTTTCAATGTCTGACTGCTGCAAAAACTTAGCAAAAGGAGAAGGTATAGTAGATATACACTTGTCCATAGCTATTAGGTTTTTTAATCTATCAAAGTCTTTTCCTATGTTAGCTGCTTTAAGCCACCTGTTTAGTACACTCTGCACATTTGAAAAATAATCTATAAAAGTTTCACTAGGTTTAGGTTTTAAATTTGAGAACTGAACCTGATACCCAGGGGCATCAAGTAAAAAGTGCTGCATAATCCTATCATGGATGTATTGATAGCTAGATCTAAGTTCAATAGGAATAGACTCTATTACTTTAAGGGGCTCACCACTTAGATTCTTCATGTAAATCGGAGCCCACATATCTAAAGGAACTTGGTGATATTTAAATTGATACTCTACATTCTCTGTCCAGGCAGATATGGAGTCCTCTTTACAATATGGTTTGATAATATTTTTGTATTTGTTGAACTTATTTTCCTCTTGTTGACTTCTTAGTTTAGTGGCAGAGATCTCTGCGTGTGAGTCTACATCCATGCTTTTCATCTTTAATTGTGTCTCTGATTCTACTTGAATTTGTTTTTCTTTAACTCTTGCCATTTCATCTATCTCTTTTTGCTTTAGATCTAATTCCTTTTGTTTTAATTCTTTCTCTTGATCTAATTGTTTTTGTTTCATCTCCTTATCATGTTCTCTTTCTCGTGCGCGTTCGTCCCTTTCCGCATTCTCTTTTCGTGTTTGTTCCTCTTTTGTTTCTTTAAATTTCTGATCAGCATATTGTTGTAGTTCTTTCCCTGTTAATTCCAGTTCTTTGCCTGCTTTTATGAAATCTGATAAAGTTGCCATCTTACTTTAGTACTTGGCTAACAGTGATAGGCAATGATGACTTTAATCAGTTATTTATCTTTGATATGTTATGTTTGTTCTTATCTGATCACTATCAGTTGTGCTTTCTGTTTATACCCTGCCCAGATTTATCTTGCAGAAAAACAGAGTATACAAATATGTCAACGCGTTACAAGCTGAAAAAAAGAGATGCACTATTAATCAAATTGCATGACAAAATATATAAGTGTACTCAGCTTAATGTGGGAACGAAGCTCCTTTGACACAGGTCACCTTGTTTGGTACACTGGGGTGGCGACACGTTTCGTACGTAGCACACGGTATTTGGCCCACAGGTGTATGTGCACAGCTGTTGTTTGCCCTCTGATATATAGGGCAGCAGTAAACACGCCTACTAAACGATATGATTTACTCGACAACTAAGGACAATGACTTAGACAATGACAGACTTACGAACACCTAGAATATGTATTAATTAATTTTAATGTCAATGTCCTGTCTTTGTTTTAAACAATAATTGCCTTTCGTTACTAACCTAGTTAATTTCTGTAAACGTTGTGCAGCTAAGTATCAGATGCTTAGCCCGAAAATAGTTCCATCGTGACGATAAGCAAAGAGAAAATAGACCCAAAAATGAATAAATGCTTGTAAAGAAATCAAAATAACATAATAATGTGTCAATAAATAAATATATTCATTTAGTAACTTAAATAAGTAAATAATAAACAATATACAGCACAGATTCAGGCGGGCCGCCGCTAAGCGATTTTGTAAACACTCGACTGCTTTATGCTAATGACGCAGAACAACTGTCTGTCAATCAATCTACGTCATCGCGCAGCGCTATTTTTAGATCTCAAAAATCAATATTGTCGGCTGCCTGTGTATTCCTGCGCCGTGAATCATGTTTGGTGCTTATTCAAGAATAAATTGGTAAATATATGAATAAATATAAGAAAATAAGAATATTAATACTTACAGCTTCGAAGAATACATGATTTCATTCAATAAATATATCATAAACACAATTAAACACTATTTTGTCACGATAGGCATATTTCTAGCTCGCAAATTCTCCTGTCTGCACAAATTATCGTTACTACAAAAATGAAACCCTAGTCTCGAGCCCGTGGATGAGTGGATTAGCTTGAACTTTTCGTTCAAGCTTCACTTCTTGACACCACAATTACCCTTTTACTGTGGGTATTAGCTTGGCGCTTTCGTCCAAGCACCACTTTCTGACACCACAATTACCCTGGCCTGTCAACAACTCAACTGACAGGTCTCATTGGGTACTTCTCACACACCCATACAAGACAACTTGCAAGTCGTGTGGGAGGCAAAATGTATGGTTCATTTTATTGCCGTTGGCTCGCTTACAAGCGGTAAACAGTCGCTAATGCAATACACAATATACAGCCACAGAATTATCTAACACAAACTGCTAACCCTATGCTAGTTCTATCTATTAGTGAACACAAAACTCCTAACGCTATTCTAAACGATGTGAACGCCTCAAGTCCAGTCTCCCGTCTACCTAACCTCTCTCCCGTGGTTACACACCACGCGGGGTGACCTTCACCTTCGTGCGTGTTACCTCACATCGCACTCTGCTGGCAAACGTGGCCTGTTGAGTGTCTACTCAACTGTGCTATGGCTTCACGAGGTGTGGTACTATCGAGTCTTTGACACCAACCTTCACTGCGTAAATGTCAGTGGATCATGCCGACATTTTAAAACTATCATTTCACCGAGTCTGAGTTAAATTCAGTTGCCCACTGGTCAGCCCAACGGTTGAAATCACGAAGGGGCGCTATGTGGCGATGCGATGGACATTTGACCCTAGGAGACAGCGCCTGCTCAGACTTCGTTTTTATAGTATCCAAAATATCCATGGCGTTTTCGATACGGTACGAAAGAACAATTCGTCGATCCCGATGAAGTGATTTTGATGAAGTCATACCTCCAATTTCTGGAAAATTCTCATTGGAAACTATCGAGGGGCGACTATAGTTTGATATATATGGTAGGTTATGTTGGGACGAGCGAAGTAATATTTGGCTGGCTTTGGAGATATTTGGTAGAAATGAACTTGGTGATTTTTCATGGATCTTTGACTCAGAAATTTCATTTTCAGGCATGTTCTTAATTTCATCGGAGGTAGGCCTACCTGGAACATGTTGGGGCCCTTTCTTCAATTCCGGGCTCAGATCCGAAGCGTGTTGCTTCTCTAATTTTGATGTTATTTTGGACTCTTCCGCTGATTCTATTTTCTTCTCGTTGCTTTTTACAGAATTCACAGAAACCTCGTCTTCAGGGTTATCTTTCAGACTGCTCCAGTTTTTCGAGTTCAGATTTCTCAGCTTCGCTGTAAAGCCAGATTGGTCTGAGATGGCAATGCTGTGATGAGGTGTCTTGTTCCGCTTTAGTGTTGTAGTGGATTCTGGGTATTTCGATGAGAGCTTCTCAAAAATGATATCCTCGTAGCCTTTCATGAGAGCATACTGGGCTGCTGCTGACATATAAGATGAGAATCTTGGTGTCTTTGGGAGGTTTTCAGTTGACTCCAGGGTTGAGTTCTCCTGTTGCGAATGAAGGAAAGGGAAATATGTATTTGAAAAAACAGATTTACTGTTTCATGTCAAAGTTGTTTTAATGTACTACGAACTCGAGTCTTCATGTCCCTCCCGTACGTTTCCTAGATACATCTTCAAGACCCATGACCCAAAGTTTAGCTCGTGAATTGGCAGTACAGTCCACATACTATTAATTATGTCACCACTATTCAGTCTTGGTAGCGCAGTAGGCCCGGTTGTCATGGGGTCAAGTTCGCATCGATTTGAATTCGTAAAACGAATGTGAGCTCCCAGTTCGACCCACCTTAGAATGGATGTTTGGAACTGTCTTGGGAAGTGGCGTGGCGTGTGTAATATTCTCTGCATTACCCGGCCAGTGAACACTGACCTATACAAATGTGGGGTTAGTACCATATGTCTAATACGCCTTGTTTTCTCCTCCTCCTCCTCCTCCTCCTCCTCCTCCTTCTTCTTCTTCTTCTTCTTCTTCTTCTTCTTCTTCTTCTTCTTCTTCTTCTTCTTCTTCTTCTTCTTCTTCTTCTTCTTCTTCTTCTTCTTCTTCTTCTTCTTCTTCTTCTTCTTCTCCTTCCTCTGCTTTGTCTTCCTTCACTGACGCATTGGCCTTCAACCAACAAGCACCAACCGTCCTACCCTCCTCTTCCTCTTCAAATTCCTTTCATTTCTGCTCCATATTACTCATCTCTGTATCCAATTCTCTTCCCCGTTTGTCGTTAGCTCTCCATCTGTTCTTTTTACCCTTAGGTTATCCATGAGAGACTGTCTTGTTATACTATTCTAAGGTGTCTCAATGTGTGCCCTATGCAGTGCCAGCATCTGTTCTTTCTCCCTTGGTTCACTGGTCTAGTTCTCTCCACGAGCTCCATATCGGTCTTTGTCTAGCTCTCTCCATGAGCTCCACATCGGTCTTTGTCTAGTTCTCTCCATGAGCTTCAAATTAGTGATTGTGTCGTACCATTTTATTCATTCTAATCAGCAGATGCGCCATTCAAAGACTGGCTTTAGTTTATGAGTAATTGTTTTATTTTATCAGTAATTATTTTAGTTTATCAGTAATTGTTTTAGGTTATCAGTAATTGTTTTAGTTTATTAGTAATTGTTTTAATTTATCAGTAATTGTTTCAGTTTTTCAGTAATGTTTTTAGTTTGTCAGTTATTGTTTTGGTTTATTAGTAATTGGTTTAGTTTATCAGTAATTGTTTTAGTTTATCAGTAATTGTTTTAGTTTATCAGTAATGTTTTTTAGTTATTAGTAATTGTTTTAGTTTATTAGTAGTTGCATTAGTTTATCAGTAATTTTTTTTTTTTAGTTTATCCGTAATGTAATTTATTTGGTTGTTTCGGGATTTGAGATTTAATTATTGAGCACAACCCACTACTGGCAACGCTGATCGTATTCTGGTATGAACCTAAGGCCCATCAAGCCAAGTGTATGGGCCTTAGGTTCAAATCAGAATACGATCAGCGTTGCCAGTAGTGGGTTGTGCTCAATATTTAAATTATCAATAATTGTTTTAGTTTATCAGTAATTGCTTTAGTTTATCAGTATTATTTTTAGTTTATCGGTGTTTGTTTTAGTTTATTAGTAATCGTTTTAGTTTATCAGTAATTGGTTTAGTTTATTAGTAATTTTTTTAGTTTATCAGTAATTGGTTAAGTTTATCAGTAAGTATTTTAGTTTATTACTAATTGTTTTAGTTTATCAGTAATTGTTTAGTTTATCAGTAATTGTTTTAGTTTATCAGTAATTGTTTTAGTTTATCAGTAATTTTTAGTTCATCAGTAATATTTTTAGTTTATTAGTAATTGTTTTAGTTTATCTGCAATTGTTTGAGTTTATTAGTAATTGTTTTTGTTTATCAGTAATTGTTTTAGTTTATTAGTAATTGGTTAAGTTTATCAGTAATTGTTTTAGGTTATCAGTAATTGTTTGAATTTATTAGTAATTGTTTGAGTTTATCAGTAATTATTTTAGTTTATCAGTCATTTTTTTTTAGTTTATCGGTAATTGTTTGAGTTTGTCGGTAATTGTTTTAGTTCATCAGTAATTGTTTTAGGTTATCAGTAATTGTTTGAGCTCATCAATAATTGAGTTTGTCAATAACTGTTCGAGTCATCACCTTGTTTAGGGTCTATGCAGTAGTACAGATTTAACGGTAGAGACAAAAAATATGAATAAATACTGTTAAATTTGTTCAAGGTTTGTTGAACTTTGAATCTGAAGTGTTCAACAGTATGGGGTAGCCAGCCCCTAGCAAAACTCTTCTTGGTCGCTTCTTACGACACGTCTGGTAGGTAATAGTCTTACTATATTTTGCTCGTCATCAAGGCTCTAGTACAGTGGTTCTCAACCGGTGGGGAATTCCCCCCTCCAGGGGGAATTTTAGGGTTTCCGGGGGGGGGGGGGTGGATTAAGATTATTTCAAGATCGCGTTAATACAAGAACCGATTACTTGATATTGTTTTTCCCTTCATACTGTACGGTTCTGTACGTCTCATTCTTCTAAAATTCAATTTATAAAGTAAGTAGACCCACAAATTATGTTTTATGTGGACATCTAGATTTGTTTTAGTATGTGCTATTAAATTTAGCTTCCATTATTACGTATACTATGTAGGGGTGGGACGGGATTTTTAGATAGGAAATACAAAAGGGGGGAATGACGTTCTGAAAATATGGTGAAGGGGGGCACGAGCCAAAAAAGGTTGAGAACCACTGCTCTAGTAGCATATGCACCTCAATGTGTGTAAACGGTGTCCTTTATTTTACTGCACTTACCACGATTCCCTGTTATACTTTCTTAAGACACATCTATCAGTTATCTGTTAGGGTATGTTCCTTGTACTCCGGACAAGTCCATTAGTGCTCAGATGCCCCCCCCCCCCCTCACTCTCCAGCATAGCCGGCGGCTATTAATGCCAGTTCTATGTTGATAGCGGGGTAGGGGTATCCTCTATCAAAGGAGAAGTAAGGCGCCTCCTTCCCTCCGCTAGCCTACGGGACACCCTTGGGCAAGGTGGAGTACCCGTTTAGCCCCCCGATCAGGGTTACGTGAAGCCATGCGTGCAGGTGGTGGATGAAGATGATGAGCAGCCGACAGATAGTTGTGGGTTATGGTCTTCACCTTCACGACGGTAGGCAGAGGAATTCTTTTTTTGAGGAGACAATGGCTACGGTCACTGACCAGTATGGTCACTGCTAGGAAGGAAAGCAACGGCAAACTACCTTCTTTATAGATGCCAAGAAAATCATGTTGTGTGGACTTATCGATAATCAGAGAAACGGCGTAAATGGGTGCTCCATAGGAGCAGCCTCGCCCGGTAGGGATAGTCATGCGCACCAGGTGAATCCAGACAAGAGGAAGACCTAGAAGCAAATACCTGGATGGCTTGACCACATGGCATGGCCGAGACAGGAACACAGAGCTGATCCACGACTCTGGTGATCGAGTGAGATGGCAAAACATGACCGCCCACGCTTACCGGCATGGCACATGATGGATGGATGGATGGATGGATGGGGCCTTTTTTTTCTCCCGACGTGCCTCTCATGTCTAGCCTTGCCAATTCTTACTCTCGAGCATATCTAATAAGCAGCTTATGTAATACACAGCTTGCATACAGCTTACATAATACACACCCGGTATACAACTTACGTAAAACACATCTGGTATACAAGGGGGCTGTGTGGTCTCGGGGTATGTTGTCCGCCTCGAGTGCTGGAGGTCCCGGGTTCAAGTTCAAGATTTTTTCACGTGCACTTCTAGTAACAAAATTTCCCCTGGTCTCTGGGTAGTGAGATCGGACGTCCGTGTGTATTTTTGCGCACGTAAATAATCCCTTGGCAGTTGGAAATCGAAAGTGAGTAGCCTAACGGTGCTGCCCGGGAAAATTTCGAGTTTAAAATCTACCCAAAGTATTTCAGGATCCTCGCCGGTGTTACGGAGTTCGTGCACTGAGCTGAGATTCTCCGGACTCAGGCTTGAGTTAGGGGTAGAACGGAGCACATATGGGTTACACCATAGTGCCGTGATGTTAATCCGTCGACTAAACTAAACTAAACATCTGATATACAGCTTACGAAATACATGTCTAAAATGCAGCTTAACATGTAGACATAATTAGTAAGACAATGCCAGGCGCAAAGCAAGACCAAACAAGACACAAAACCAGGCAAGTCCGGATAGATAAGACCAGACAAGACCAGAACAGACAAGTAAAGACAAGACTTGGCAAGACACGAACAGACAGGACCAAAGCAGGCAAGACCTGGCAAACCCTGACAAGACAAGACCTGACAAGACAAATAATACAAGATGAAACAAAAGAAGGCAAGATCTGACATGACCAGAGCAAACAAGACAAGACCAAACACGATGAAACCATAAAATACAAGACCAGAGAAAACAGGAAAAAACACAAGACTAGACAAGACAAGACCTGACAAGACCAGACAAAATCAGACAAGTTTAGACTAGATGTGACACGATCAGGTCAGATAAACTAGACCAAACCAGCCAAGACAATATCAGACTGGATCAGACCAGACAAGATGTGACCATACCAGACAAGACAAGATCAGACAAGATAAAACCAGACAAGACAAGACAAGATCAGACTACACAAGACAAGATCAGACAAGACAAAACCATACAAGACAAAATCAGACAAGACAAGATCAGACAAGACAAGATCAGACCAGACAAGACAAGATCAGACAAGATATGGGTCAGACAATACAACATAAAACACGATCAGACAAAAGAAGACAAGATCAGACTAGGCAAGACCAGACAAGATCAGACAAGACAAGATCAGACAAGACAAATTCAGACAAGACAAGACAAATTCAGACAAGACAAGATCAGACAACACAAGGTCAGACAACACAAGGTCAGACAAGACAAGATCAGACCAGACAAGACAAAACAAGACAAGACATGATCAGACAAGAGAAGATCAGAAAAGACAAGATCAGGCCAGACAAGACAAGATCAGACAAGACAAGATCAGACAAGATCAGAAAAGACAAGATCAGGCCAGACAAGACAAGATCAGACAAGACAAGATCAGACAAGATCAGAAAAGAACAGCCAAGACAAGGTCAGACCAGACAAGACAAGACAAGATCAGACCAGACAAGACAAGACAAAATCAGACCATACAAGATCAGACAAGACAAGATCAGACCAGACAAGACAAGACAATATCATTATCAAACCATACAAGATCAGACAAGACAAGATCAGATCAGACAAGATAAGATGAGACCAGGCAAGACAAGATTATACAAGACAATATCACATATGACAAGACAACACCAAACCTAACAAGACCAGACTAATCTGCCGAAACTAGACCAAACAGGAAGTCGAAATGACAACACTACATACCTTTTCCACATGGCTGCCAGATTGATTACCCTGCGCTGCCTGTCTAAATCTAATGATGTTAGCCACTCGCTTGCTGACCGACAGAAAACTGACCCGAGGTGGAGGTCGGTTCCGTTTATCAGAACGTCTCTTGCTGGCGGGAGCACGTGTCTCAGGCCCCTCCTGGGCAACATCTGGACCCAGCAAAGCCAGTCTGGCCTCAGCAAGTCTTGCAGCAAGCTCCTGGCTCAGCAGTTTGTCTTTCAGGAGCTCCTGCCGCGCCAAAAGCGGACGCCGTCTGATGCAGTTGTAGTTCCGTTTTGAAAGTTCCAGAAGCGTGGGTCGTTGGCGTGTGTTTCTGGAAATGTGTTGTCTGTCCGTGATATATAAATTCTGTTTTACGGAAGGTAACATGGCTGCTTGGAATTGTCGCTGAAAACGACCGATACTTTCCTTGGCGTTAACTTCATCGGCCACAAAAGGTTTGCTCTCAGAAATGGCTTCGCTATAATTCTTTCTTATCAGCTGTCCTCAGTCACTTCTCGTACTCGGAGCACAAGCAATTGGGACTTGCCATTTATTTGCTGTTTTATTGCTTGCTCTTGTTGGATACAATTCTGCTCGAAGACTTGATAATCAAGTAAAGTGGCTTATAATGATTAATCAAAATACGAGAGGAGATTAATCAGTGTACGAATTATTTGTGTGTAGTGTTGCTCCGTCCTGTCATTCTGTAGAGTAAGACAATGCTCTGGTTTAAAATGTAAAATAATTGTCTCGCAAACATAAAAGGTAACAGGTAGTTAATGAACTTTAAAAATAAAAAATAAAACGTTTTCTTCAGTTTTTCCATCCGTTCTCTTTCTTCCTGAACATGTTTCAGTGGCTCCTCCATCTCCACCATGATTGCAGCCCTTCGCGCCACATGCCGCTCGATCTTCTGCCCTGTACCTTCAGGCCTACACCATGTGATGGCCGCTAACACACCACAGACCCATAGCAGAAAACCGGTGTGGGGACAAATTAGGACACTGCCTAAGAACAGATCCTAAAGTCATAGGTTCCAGAATAGAAGACTCGCCAGCAACAACAGATTCTAAAGTCAGGCTCCAGAACAGAAGGCATGCCAGTAACAACAGATTCTAAAGTCAAAGTTTCCAGATTAGAAGACCCGCCAGCAACAACAGATTCTAAAGTCAGAGATTCCAGAATAGAAGACTCGCCAGCAACAACAGATTCTAATGTTAAAGGCTACAGAACAGAAGGCGTGCCAGTAACAATAGATTCTAAAGTCAAAGAGTCCAGAATAGAAGACGCGCCAGCAACAACAGATTCTAAAGTTAGAGGCTCCAGAACAGAAGGCGTGCCAGTAACAACAGATTCTAAAGTCAAAGGTTCCAGAATAGAAGACGCGCCAGCAACAACAGATTCTAAAGTTAGAAGCTCCAGAATAGAAGGCGTGCCAGTAACAACAGATTCTAAAGTCAAAGGTTCCAGAATAGAAGGCGTGCCAGCAACAACAGATTCTAAAGTCAGGGGCTCCAGAATAGAAGGCGTGCCAGTAACAACAGATTCTAAAGTCAGGGGCTCCAGAATAGAAGGCGTGCCAGTAACAATAGATTCTAAAGTCAAAGGTTCCAGAATAGAAGGCGTGCCAGTAACAACAGATTCTAAAGTTAGGGGCTTCAGAACAGAAGACGCGCCAGCAACAACAGATTCTAAAGTTAGGGGCTTCAGAACAGAAGACGCGCCAGCAACAACAGATTCTAAAGTTAGAAGCTCCAGAATAGAAGGCGTGCCAGTAACAAAGGATTCTAAAGTCAAAGGTTTCAGAATAGAAGGCGTGCCAGTAACAACAGACTCTAAAGTCAGAGGCTCCAGAATAGAAGGCGTGCCAGTAACAACAGATTCTAAAGTCAAAGGTTTCAGAATAGAAGGCGTGCCAGTAACAACAGACTCTAAAGTCAGGGGCTCCAGAATAGAAGGCGTGCCAGTAACAACAGCTTCTAAAATTAGAGGCTCCAGAATAGAAGGCGTGCCAGTAACAACAGATTCTAAAGTCAAAGGTTTCAGAATAGAAGGCGTGCCAGTAACAACAGATTCTAAAGTCAGAGGCTCCAGAATAGAAGGCGTGCCAGTAACAACAGATTCTAAAGTCAAAGGTTCCAGAATAGAAGGCGTGCCAGTAACAACAGACTCTAAAGTCAGAGGCTCCAGAATAGAAGGCGTGCCAGTAACAACAGATTCTAAAGTCAAAGGTTTCAGAATAGAAGGCGTGCCAGTAACAACAGACTCTAAAGTCAGGGGCTCCAGAATAGAAGGCGTGCCAGTAACAACAGCTTCTAAAATTAGAGGCTCCAGAATAGAAGGCGTGCCAGTAACAACAGATTCTAAAGTCAAAGGTTTCAGAATAGAAGGCGTGCCAGTAACAACAGATTCTAAAGTCAGAGGTTCTAGAACAGAAGACGCGCCAGCAACAACAGATTCTAAAGTCAGAGGTTCCAGAATAGAAGACGCGCCAGCAATAACAGATTCTAAAGTTAGAGGCTCCAGAATATAAGACGTGCCAGAAATAACAGGCTGTAATCAGTTACACCCTCTGTATATTAAAAAAAACTGCCCAAACCTAAGACAACAAAAGAATGGCATGTAATGGAAAGCCAACTATAGCTAGCAGATAATGACGCCCATAGACTCAGTAATTACGTTCACAGCAGGACATGGAGTTCATAAACGTATTGCGCCAACGGGAACGGTTGTAAGCTGCGAAGGTGTGTGAAGTGGAGAAGGGAAAGGGGGGGGGGGGGGGGGGAGACTAGATTTATGAAGACTACAGCTAGTGACACTGCATAAGCAGCTAGAAAATCTCATCTCCGTGTGCAGAAAGAATCAACATAATCATTTCGCTTTGCGTCGCTGTGCAAAAACAGTCATTGGTTTAAAGCTGAGTTGAGCTGAGTTGAGATTCGAGAGAACAGAACTCGGGGCGTTCACATACAAGCCCAGTCCTCATCTTCAACAGCCAGCGAGAAGTCCGAATACTAATAGTAGCAGTTGTTGTCTGACTGTGTCCGTCTGAACTTTCCTAGGAGTCCTGATTTTCGGCAAGATCCTCTGGTCACTCCGTGCCGCTCCATTCTCTGTAGGGTATTACGATTTATCTGTTAATCCACGCTATAGATATAATCCCAAAGGACCCTGACCACATCTGTATTATCATGCACCAATCCACCACCCAAAGGTGCAGACACAGCCAGCCTGTCTGCCTGCTCATTTCCTAACACACCAGCTTGTCCTGGGGAAAAGATCCAACAGATTCTCTTTATCTTTGGTTTTTTACATTGAAGCATGCCACTCTGAACGATGGATGCCAGCCTTCACCCTTTTCAGCATGTTACTACTACTACTACTATTACTACTACTACTACTACTACTACTACTACTACTACTACTACTACTACTACTACTACTACTACTACTACTACTACTACTACTACTACTACTACTACTACTACTACTACTACTACTACTACTACTACTACTGTTGCTGTTGCTGCTGCTGCTGCTGCTGCTACTACTACTACTACTACTACTACAACAACAACAACTACTACTACTACTACTACTACTACTACTACTACTACTACTACTACTACTACTACTACTACTACTACTACTACTACTACAACCACTACTACTACTACTATTATGACTACTACAGCTTCTGCTACTACTACCGCTATTACTACTACTACTACTATTACTACTACTACTACTACTACAACTACTACTACTATTACTACTACTACTACTACTACTACTACTACTACTACTACTACTACTACTACTACTACTACTACTGCTAACACTACTGATATTACTACTACTACTACTACTACTACTACTACTACTACTACTACTACTACTACTACTACTAATACTACTACTACAACTACTAATACTACTACGACTACTACTGCTGCTGCTGCTACTACTACAACAACTACTACTACAAATACTACTACTACCACTACTACTGCTAGTACAACTATTACTACTGCAATAACTACTACTACAACAACTACTACTACCACTACTACTGCTAGTACAACAACTGCTACTACTACAACTACTACTACTACTACCACCACTGTACGATTGTTTGTATAAATGTTTGTCTGTTTGTCTGATTGTCAGACAGTCAGTCAGTGAGCCTGTCCATTAAAGTAGTACTAGCAGCAGTAGTAGAATTTGTAGTAATAGTGCTAGTATTAGTTGTACTAGCAGTAGTAGTGGTAGTAGTAGTAGTAGACACGCAGACATGAACAAGCCCTAACTACCTGAACCCACCCAACATTCCTGTACAGCCTTCTAACCCATATTCAACACGTCCATTATTCTAGAACCTTCAACGGACTTCCCTAGCCGAAAGCTTTACATTATATCACCTGCATAATTGTCCACGCCCGCTTCGGTTTCAAAACAAGACGACTGCCACACAAACGTACATTTTTAATTGCCAACATTAATCTTTATTGCCTCAGGACGTCTGCCAAACTTTAGGGCCCAGTTTAAATTTGTTGATTTGCTGGGCAGGTCACGTCTGCGTAAGCCCAAAGGAAATGCTTGAAGTAGTAATACAACGCAGAGTATGGTGACCTGTAATTTATAGACTTCCCGTGGTGGTTAATGTAATGTGGACAAGACCAGGACAAGTCAAGTTTGCATGTCATATAGACTTTCCGTGGTAAATCTTCTAATTGGGACAAGACCAGGACAAGTCAAGTTTGCATGTTATATAGACTTTCCGTGGTAAATCTTCTAATTGGGACAAGACCAGGACAAGTCAAGTTTGCATGTTAGATAGACTAAATTGTGTAATGTGAACAAGACCAGGACAAGTCAAGTTTGCATGTCATATAGACTTCCCGTTGTAAATCGTGTAATGTGGACGACACCAGGGCAAATCAAGTTTGCATGTTATATAGACTTCCCGTAGTAAATCGTGTAATTTGGACAAAACCAGGACAAGTCAAGTTTGCATGTTATATAGACTTCCCGTAATAAATCGTGTAATGTGGACAAGACCAGGACAAGTCAAGTTTGCATGTCGTATAGACTTCCCGTTGTAAATCGTGTAATGTGGACGACACCAGGGCAAATCAAGTTTGCATGTTATATAGACTTCCCGTAGTAAATCGTGTAATTTGGACAAAACCAGGACAAGTCAAGTTTGCATGTTATATAGACTTCCCGTAATAAATCGTGTAATGTGGACAAGACCAGGACAAGTCAAGTTTGCATGTCGCATAGAACGTGTTGTACAGAAGAAATTTCACGCTACCGATCTGTAGTGTGATAGGACCTTCACATTGTGTAGGGCTGAATGTACGGAGGTATAGATGGCCAGACTTTCGTTCACTGTCTCCAGCGACGAAACCAAGAGTCGAAAGCGTGTCTGGCTGTGATCAGGCAGTATCAATGAATGAATCACCACACACACACACACACACATTATATATATATATATACATTGGCACCTTGCCGTCTTGACAGACGATAGTTTGTGCTTTAAAAAGGCATACTAACTTTTACCTATGGCGGTAGCGAATGTGACTGATAAGGCCAATTTGCGCTGTAAATGTCCGTTCACAGTGGGTGCATGTGAACACGTGGTAATTTCCACCATCATGCACCATCTTACGTCTCACACGCTCAGTGTGTGACTTATCTGCAAAAATTCTCCTTTGTCTTTATTCCATTTCTGATGTTTGCCCTCCATGAAACACGTTCAGCGGCGACTTGCTCCCAATGTGCTTTATCAATGCCTGTATCAATCATGTCCCGCTTACACACATCTTTGTATCGTAGTAGAGGCCGACCCTGAGATCTCTTACCCATCTGTAATTCACCAAAAAAGATGTCCTTTGGTATTCTACCATCATCCATCCTCCTAAGATGTCCTATCCATCTAAGTCTACGAAGACTGAGCATGGAATAAACCGTCACACAACCTGATCTTTCCAATACTTCAGTATTTGTGATTTTGTCTTGCCACTTAATACCAAGAATTCTTCGCAGACACCGCATATGAAAGCTGTTTAAACGTTTCTCTTGGTGTTAGTAAGTTGTCCAGGTTTCACTACCATAAAGAAGAGTACTAAGAACACAGGCTTGATAGACAAGGACTTTTGTTTTGGCAGTAAGCTTCCTGTTCTCCCACACTCTTTTTCTTAACCTGTTCATCGTTGTTGCTGCCTTACCAATCCGGATGTTGATTTCCTGATCTAGGGATAATTTGCTATTTACCACTGATCCTAGATATGTAAAATGGTCTACCATCTCTAGTTCGGCGTCGTCAATAAAGATTGATGGTACTCCATGTGCACCTTGTGACATAATCTGTGTCTTCTTTTTGCTAATTGTTAAACCAAATTCAGAACAAGCATTGGAGAATGCAGATAGTAGACATTGCAATTCTTCCTCAGAGTGGGTCGTAACTGCATCATCATCCGCAAAAAGAAACTCTCTGATCAGTACCCTCCTAATTTTGGTCTTGGCCTTCAGTCTCTGAGCATTTTAGAGGCCGCCATCTGAGCGTGAGTGAATGTATATACCACCATCCTGATCACGAAAGGCATATTTCAGTAGAAGTGAAAAGTACATTCCAAAGAGGGTGGGAGCTAATTCACAACCTTGCTTAACTCCACTCTTGATTTCAAACTCTTCAGAAGTTGCACCATCAAACTTGATTATACCCTTCATGCCTGTGTGGAACGATTCCACAATGGACAGAAGAGTTGGTGGGCAGCCAATCTTCTTTAGTGCCTTGAACAGACCCTCACAACTGACCAAATCAAATGCCTTTTTGAGGTCGATGAAGGCAATAAACAGTGGTTGATTCTGTTCACGGCATTTTTCTTGCATTTGTCGCAATGAGAATATCATATAAATAGTAGACCGTTTCTGTCGAAAGCCACACTGTGATTCGGGGTAGACTTGATCTCCTAGGACTTGAAGTCTGCGCAGAACAATTCTGGCAAATACTTTTCCAACAATACATAGAAGTGAGATACCCCTATAGTTGTTGCAGTCGCTCCGATCGCCCTTGTTCTTATACAGTGTTATGATGCTTGAATCTTTGAAATCCTGTGGGACTTGTCCTTCTCGCCAGCATAGCTCTATTAGCTGGTGGATCTGTAGAGTAAGTGTGTCTTGCCCACTCCTGATAACCTCTATTGGAATCCCATCCTTACCTGGAGCCTTGCCAGATGCAAGTTCATTTATAGCACACTTAACTTCTGTTATGGTGGAAAGTGTGTCTAGTTGGTCAAGAGTTGGTAGAGCCTCTATGGCGTTGAGGGCATCGTCCGCTAATTTGGTCTCACTTGTGTAAAGCTTTAAATAGTGCTCTACCAATCTGTCCATCTGCTGTTTCTTATCAGTGATGATTTCTCCAGTCAAGGTTTTCAATGGTGCACTTCTTTTGATCACTGGACCAAAGGTTTTCTTTATTCCTTCATACATGCTTCTTATGTTTCCCTTATCACTTGCGATTTGAATGGACTCACATAACTTGATCCAATAATCATTTACACACTGCCTGGCAGCCTTTTGCACATCCTTCCTAGCTTGCCTTAGCTCACTCAGAGCGTTACGCGTTGGTCTTTCCTTGTTTCTTAAGAGAGCTATCTTCTTTTTATCAATCAAGGGCTGTAGAGTCTCGCTGTTTGCCGCAAACCAGTCCTGCCTCTTATGATCCACAGTGCCGTAAACCCCTACGGCAGTTTTATAAAGAGTTTCCTTAAGTTGACCCCACTTTTCATTTACTGTACAATTTTCTGGTGTATCAGTGAAAGCATCTTCAAGTTGCTGTTGAAACTGAAAGCACTTTTCAGGATCGTGAGTGTTAATAATATTAATCCTGGGGCTAGATTTGTATTTAGCTGTGTAGTCTAACCCTCAGTCTAACCCTTGCAACAACCAAAGAATGATCCGTATCACAGTCAGCACTGTGGTAACTGCGAGTCAATGATATATGGTTTAGATGTTGTCTCCGTGTGATGATGAAGTCCAGCTGTGCCAATGGCCGGAACTTGGATGTTTCTATGTGACCTTATGCATCTCTTTTGTTTTAAAAAAGGAGTTTGTAATACATAGGTCATTACTGGTGCAATGCTCCAGCAGCCTTTGCCCATTTTCATTCATGCGACCGATGTTGTATTTTCCCAGGCACACTGGCCATGAACTCGAGTCCTTGCCCACACGAGCATTGAAATCACCGAGCATATAAATGTAGTCAGATTTTGGAACTGCCTTGATCACGGAGTCTAACTCCTCATAGAACGAATCCTTCACATCATCAGAGGAATCGAGTGTCGGTGCATATGCAGTAATAATGGTGGCAAAACCACAAGAGGTTGCCAAGCGCAGGGATAATAGTCTTTCATTTCCTCCTGCTGGAATTCCAATCATTCTTCACTGCAAAGCCCACACCATGTTGCCTTTTTCCTGCCTGCCCTCTACCCTTCCAAAAAAAAAGGTGTAATTGTTTTCCTTGAGTGACCCTTCCTCAGCGAGGCGAGTCTCCTGCAGACCAGCAATATCAATGTTAAGACGATTGAGTTCGGCATCAATCACAGCCGTTTTTCTCACATCGTCAATATTGGTCAAGTCAGTGGAAAATCCTGGACACATGGTTCTCACGTTCCAGGTTGCAAGCCGCAGCTTGAGGTTTCTATTTTTCTTTTTATTAGTACCTGGTGCATTGGTTTTACAGCCTGCGATCAGATTTTGTCCTAGCCCCAAGCACCCATTGAAGCAGGCAGGCTGTGGCGGATCAGCACCCAATTGGCCGGGGGCTGCCCAGCTTGAGGCGGGCGGTAGCTGATCAGTGACACCTATAGGTGTCTCCAACCGTCAGAGGCAACGCGTGGCGCCCTATGTCTACGCCAATTGACAGGGACTTATAACCCGTAACAGTTGCCTCTCGCTTTGATTCCGAGACCAGTTAAGACCAGGGATGCCTCTCCATAGCAGAAAGCATGGGCTAAAATATAGAGATCATGTGTTGCCCTTGCAGCATGATCCCTCTCTCGGTCTATGTGACATGTATGTATCATCCCTCAGTCCTTTCCAGCAGACGTTGCTAGGACGCGCTACCTGAAAAGTAGAGGCTATTATTAAAATTTCGACGGGAGAATTAACAAAACTAACTTTCGTTTGAATTAAGGCCATTGATTGGCTGAGCCCCGGAAACAAAGGGCTTGAGCTGGACAAAGCCGTGCCCAGTACTCGCCATGTTTGATTCTAGAAAGTAGCCACACATTAGTTCAGTGGGTTAATTAATAGCCCACTAATTCTCTGCGCTTCGGGTGAGCATTTTAAAACATATCATGTTATGTATTAGGATAAATGCTTTGATAGAACTAATATCATGATTGAAGTTGTGTGTGTGTGAAAATTATGAGAATCGCTTTCATTGAAAAGTTGGTTTGAGTTGGGCAGTCTGTACATTGCCATGTGTCCAGTCAGCTTTCATTAAGTGTACAATGTAATCTTGCTATGAGTCACCTTTCTGATATGCTTTTGTTAACTTACCTTATTCCTAAATGCTGATCTTTCACAACTTGGCTCTGTGTAGAAAGTGTTCTTTCTGAGTGCTTATTTTGTATTTCTGCGCTTATGATGGAGAAATATTACTATCTGTACAACTTTAATAGTTTGTTTTAGAGAGAGAGAGAGAGAGAGAGAGAGAGAGAGAGAGAGAGAGAGAGAGAGAGAGAGAGAGAGAGAGAGAGAGAAAGAGAGAAATTCTCGCTTGACTTTTAATGCACTTAGCAGTTAATCTTTTGTTTATATTGTTGTAAATACACAGAGGTGTGATTGTCTTGTAGTCTTTTTCAGAAATGATGTTATGGGATTTTCATGTTGTATGATATACATAATCTCAAGTGAGTAGGAAATGACACCATGCTCTTGTGTTTTGGTTGAGATGTTGGGTAATACCCACTAGAGAGTTCATACCATGTTTAATAAAAGACTAACAAGTTTTTTTCTGTTATTCATCATATATATGTATATTCTATTCATGATGTTACTGCTGGAGTAGATCTTTTAACTTCACCCCAGTGGGGACAAACACATGATGATGATGATGATGATGATGATGATGATGATGATGATGATGATGACGATGATGATGATGATGATGATGATGATGATGATGATGATGATGATGATGATGATGATGATGATGATGATGATGATGATGATGATGATGGTGATGGTGATGGTGATGGTGATGGTGATGCAAGAGGAGATGACTGATCTGGTAGCTAACATTCTGCCGTTTGTCAGTGGTACTTACCGAATGCTGTTTGTAACTATGGAAAGGAGATTTATAAATTGTTTACATGAGGCCATTGTCTTAGGGATTTCGTCCATGTTGTGACAGCGGTACTATCAGGACGGTTGGGCGGTTAGGATGTGAATAATCCCCCAGGAAGCTCCACTATCAGTCCAGAAGAGATGTCCCTATTGAGTAGATACCTTACTCACTTTTGGAGTGAGACAACTCTACAGTAGGCGACAAGTGCTAGGGAACTAGCTACACCTTTCTTTCTTCTTCCCTTTTGTTTCCTTTAATTTTATTATGATACACTGTTATCAATGTTTGGGTTATTACTAATGTATATCGACCCTGTTCTCTCTTCACTATACAGCGCTAGAGAAGCCGGTGGAGTATTGGCACTAGTCACCATGCTTGGAACTGGATTTATAGTCAACGCTTGGATTTAGAGGCAGGAAACTGGGTTATCAGCCTACCCCTAATATTCTACAAAGAGTACTGGTTACTGCTACACACCCTGAACCTGAATGTCAATGCCTGGATAAGTAATGCATTTTGAATATGCTGAAGTGGATTCCCTACCTCTGGGAACTTACAGACGGGGTTAATCTTTTCAATGTCTGCAAAGACATGAGGCATGCCTGGCCTAGATGATTTTCAGAGTATACCCTCTTCTAAAAGTCACCGCCTGATTCCACGTTCAACTGTCATATACCAGAGTCACGGATGGTCTGGAGTTCACCATCATTGAACAGTATGGATTTACCAACTGCTTGTGTGGACTCCCAGCTCCCGTTGAATCTTCTCATCCATTATATCCCAGACATGGACAATCAAGTACTATACCAACTCCCGGTCAATCAAGTCGTGTATTAAGCTGAAGAAAGATAGAGCCTACATCTTAACTCAGAAAAGGGCTGGAATATTCATGCCCAATTCAAGTTAGTTCTGTCAGGAAATACTATGGATTAGGTGATGTCCTTCCTCATCCGAAGATGCTGAAAGTTGCTGTGACAGATCCTAATCGAATCAATCACCTGGACACCTGTTTGTTACACCATGCCAGAACGCTTCAGACTTATACCTGTCTGATATATCAATCCGAAATGCCCCTAGCCCAGTTCCTTAGCAGCTGTGACTTGGTGGATTACAGTATATTCACTTTGGATTCATATGGATTACTCCTACATGTTTGTCGCTTTGGATATATGATCCGGAGGTGAAAGCTCCGTGTGTGGGTGTGTGCAATCCCCAATTTTCTGAATAGGTGGATATATGCAAAGCAGCTGTTTCCTGGATTATAGAGAGTGTGACTATGGCCAGACTTTTTTTCGAGTGGATAATGAAGGAGTCATCAACAGACCCATAGGATATTTCTAGAGACAGATTAGATAGATTTTCTTTATCTATTTCTTTGTATGGATTATTTACTTTGTTTGTGTGTAACACATGTCTTTGTTGTGAACCTTTTTGGGGGATTTTGGGGGACTTCTGTTATGGTTGTATACTTTGTGTGCATTGCCTGAAATATGATAATTTTTTCATGTATATGTCACCATAATGTAGCCAACAGGGTTTGCCCAGGAACCAAATGTTTTCACAATACGGTTGTTGTTGTTTTGGTTTAACCAAGCCTTGAAGTTACTTCATTGTAAACCTGTTGTTCCAAAATTGATGTTTATAGTCCAGTTATGGTTACTGTTATGTGATACAGTGAGTCATTGTACTGTTTTTGTCTAACAGTGGCTGTTTTCCTCTGTCATGTAATCCAGTTGTGGTGTCTAACTTTGGTTGTTGTCCCTCTGTTATGTAATACTGTGGATGTGCATGACAGTGGATACTTGTCATTGTTTATATATATGTGGGAGATTAAATGTGGGGCGGGGCACTTACACATAGACACACCTTATGGGTAGAGTGATTAGTTACTCGGGTGTCTGTGGTAAAACTTCCCGGATCTCCCAGTCTTCTGTGGGAAACATTTCTTCTATATTAATGTTGAACTTGCACCCTTTTCTGCCTTGTTCAATGCTTGGGGGTTTCACGAGCCAGTATATTATTTCCTATAGTGGGCGTGTTTGGGATTTAGACCCCATTCATACTGAATACCCCTAGCGAACTTGTCCTTATTCTAATTTATTATATTTACCACCCCACAGTCTACCTAGTTCACTCCAGAGGAAAGGTAACACGCCTACATCTGGAACAAGACAAGCTGCAGAAGCTGCCGGATCAGCAAAGCAATGCTCTAACTGTTCCACCCCATATTCCCAGCTACTCCGCCATAGTCGTATCTGTCAGGACGATAATGACTTCCTCGAGAGAGCCCATGAAATGCTGGACTTTTTCCGCAGACGGTCCTATCCTGAGGACATCTTGTCCACAGCTTTCCGTCGCATAACCCAGGTCTTGCGGGAAATGTCCCTCGCCAAACATACGCGACCTCCGAACAATGAATCAAAGCTTATCCTCACCTTCAATCAACATGCCTATGCCATCAAGCACATTTTCCTGAGACACTGGTCTATCTTGGAATCCGATCCAACCAGTTGTGAGGTATTCTCCAATGGCCCTAGGGTAATTTTCCGCCGTAACCAGAGCCTCAGAGACCACCTTGTGCATAGTCGCCTCCCCACGGTTGCTTCATCTGTGGGCACATTCGAATGCCATCGTAAGATCTGTCTGACATGCCCATACGTTGTTCAGACACCAGAGATTGCATTTTCCCGAGGCACCTTCACCTTGAAAGATTCTTTCACTTGTACATCCCGCAACCTGATTTATGTCATCATCTGCAAACGATGCCAAATCTGCAATACATTGGCCAAACGGGCAGACGTCTTGCTGACCGTTTTAGAGAACACCTCAGAGACATCAATCAGGGCGCTGATAAACCTGTCCCCAACCATTTCAATCCCTCCAACCATAATGGAGTCGACGATGTATGTGTCACCGCATTAAAACCCTGCTATTCCAATAGCCCCGTCAGACTCAAAATTGAATGCCAGCTAATCAACAATCTGGAATGCATCCATCCAGCAGGTATCAATACTGTGGTGGACGCTATGGTATAACTGTGGCATCTTCCCCAATTATTTACACTATCTATTACTATGCTGTTCCCCCCCCCCCCCCCTATATCTATACCTAACTGTCCCCACACCCTTAGATTTTCATAGCAGACTGTTCACATATTTTTGGCTACTTAAATCTTATCTGGCAACCCACTTTTAATTCTGCAGCCAACGAGCGCCTTCGCAGCCGGCGAAGTCACATTTTCTGCCCCACATGGCATAGGGACAGCTCGTGTGTTTTCTTCCTTTTTTCTTTGTTTGCTGTATTTCGTTGTGTTGTCCTTGACAAAGATTCTGAGAATCGAAACGTCGGTAGTCCTGTGTGTCGTATTGTACGCGTTTGTGTGTAGTTTATCTTATTTTATTTTATTTTATTTTATTATTCATTTTATATATTTATTGAGTGCTTCTGATTTCGGATTTTCACCTGTATTTCGCGATACGATGGATCTCCTTGTAAGGTATGTGCAACGTTAATGATGTTTAGTACGTTTCTTCTCGCAGGATTTTAATATACCTATTTGTTTCCAATTCATATTGTTATATCCTGCTGCAGCCGCTGCTTTTTCTTTCTAACTGTCCGCTTGTCGGAGCTTCGATCCTAGACCAGCCGCCAACCAAGGCTTAGGGCCTGGTCTGCCCTGCCATTACATTTAGTCTTTAGCTTGCATTTCCTCGCACCAGGGTAAGGCTTGTACCCTCCCAATTGCGCTCTTCCGCCCGAAGCCGTTGGCACAATGTGGGTTTGGTAAGTGCCGCCCAACGTTCGGCGCTAACAGAAAGCAGGTAGTACCGTCTACTGTTATACGGTAGCTCAGTCATATCTGACTAAGACCTGACACACACACACACACACACACACACACACACACACACACACACACACACACACACACACACACACACACACACACATATATATATATATATGCTCGTAGAAAAACTAAGAAGTGTAATGACAATAACTAAAGAAGAACAAACAACAACAATTCACCTAAACGAACATCTCTTTAAACAAGTAAAGAGTTTCAAGTACCTAGGAATTATAATATCATCAAATGGCAGATCAGAAGACGAGATCGAAAATAGGTGCAATAAGGCAAATCAACTCATTGGACAAATGGCACCAATACTAAAAAAAAAAAAAAAAAAACATGTATCAATAACTACTAAGAAAGCACTTTACAACACAATCTTCCTACCAACTCTATGCTACCAATGCCAAACCTGGACAATGGCAGAAAAAGAGAAAAGAAAAATCACAACAACAGAAATGAGGTTCCTGAGAAGAATACTCAACGTATCAAGAAGAGATAGGATCAGAAATGAAGAAATCAGGACTAAAGTGGGGGTTAAAGCAGCACTATATTTTATTAGAAAGCAGCAAGTCAAATGGTTTGGCCAAGGAAGTAGGTTACCAGTCAACAGCATACCACAACAAGCAATGATGTACAGACCAGATGGAAACAGAGGAAAAGGCCGACCACGTAAACGTTGGACGGAGGGAATAGCCGAGTCCATGGGAAATATCGATATATGACGCCAATAATCGGGCACTCTCACGATGTTTATACTTCACCTCGACACCGCAAGGTACAAGAGGAATATGATAAGATGAGATGAGATGAGATGAGATATCTGAAATTAGACGGTAAACTTTACCAGCACAAACGATCACAAATAACAAAATGGAAGTTGTAGACAAAGCCACCACACAAACAATACACATACTCACACACACACACTCACAGACTCACATACTCATATACCCACATACTCACACATACTCACACACACACACATACTCACAAACACACCATACAACTACATGAAACACGCTACATGAATATATAAGGTAGTAGTAGTAGTAGTAGTAGTAGTAGTAGTAGTAGTAGTAGTAGTAGTAGCAGCAGCAGCAGCAGTAGTAGTAGTAGTAGTAGTAGTAGTAGTAGTAGTAGTAGTAGTAGTAGTAGTAGTATTAGTAGTAGTTGTAGTAGCAGCAGCAGCAGCAGTAGTAGTAGTAGTAGTAGTAGTAGTAGTAGTAGTAGTAGTAGTATTAGTAGTAGTAGTAGTAGTAGTAGCAGCAGCAGCAGCAGCAGTAGTAGTAGTGGTAGTAGTAGTGGTAGTAGTAGTAGTAGTAGTAGTAGTAGTAGTAGTAGTAGTAGTAGTAGTAGTAGTAGTAGTAGTAGTAGTAGTAGTATCAGTACACCAGCAAGATGGGAAGTGGCGTTAGTGTAATGGGTTAAGACAGTGATCAGTGCACCAGGAAGAGGGGAAGTGGCGTTAGTGTAATGGGTTGTGACAGTTGATCAGTGCACCAGGAAGAGGAGAAGTGGCGTGAGTGTAATGGGTTGTGACAGTTGATCAGTACACCAGGAAGAGGGGAAGTGGTGTTTATGTAATGGGTTGTCGCAGTTGATCAATGCACCAAGAAGAGGGGAAGTGGCGTTAGTGTAGTGGGTTGTCGCAATTGATCAGTGCACCAGGAAGAGGGGAAGTGGCGTTAGTGTAGTGGGTTGTTGCAATTGATCAGTGCACCAGGAAGAGGGGAAGTGGCGTTAGTGTAATGGGTTGTGACAGTTGATCAGTGCACCAGGAAGAGGGGAAGTGGCGTTAGTGTAATGGGTTGTGACAGTTGATCAGTGCACCAGGAAGACAGGAAGTGGCGTTAGTGTAATGGGTTGTGCCAGTTGACCAGTGCACCAGGAAGAGGGGAAGTGGCGTTAGTGTAATGAGTTGTGACAGTTGACCAGTGCACCAGGAAGAGAGGAAGTGGCGTTAGTGTAATGGGTTGTGACAGTTGACCAGTGCACCAGGAAGAGTGGAAGTGGCGTTAGTGTAATGGGTTGTGACAGTTGACCAGTGCACCAGGAAGAGGGGAAGTGGTGTTAGTGTAATGGGTTGTGACAGTTGACCAGTGCACCAGGAAGAGAGGAAGTGGCGTTAGTGTAATGGGTTGTGACAGTTGACCAGTGCACCAGGAAGAGAGGAAGTGGCGTTAGTGTAATGGGTTGTGACAGTTGACCAGTGCACCAGGAAGAGGGGAAGTGGCGTTAGTGTAATGTGTTGTGACAGTTGACCAGTGCACCAGGAAGAGAGGAAGTGGCGTTAGTGTAATGGGTTGTTACAGTTGACCAGTGCACCAGGAAGAGGGGAAGTGGCGTTAGTGTAATGGGTTGTGACAGTTGATCAGTGCACCAAGAAGAGGGGAAGTGGCGTTAGTGTAATGGGTTGTGACAGTTGACCAGTGCACCAGGAAGAGAGGAAGTGGCGTTAGTGTAATGGGTTGTGACAGTTGATCAGTGCACCAGGAAGAGAGGAAGTGGCGTTAGTGTAATGGGTTGTGACAGTTGATCAGTGCAACAAGAAGAGGGGAAGTGGCGTTAGTGTAATGGGTTGTCGCAGTTGATCAGTGCACCAGGAAGAGAGGAAGTGGCGTTAGTGTAATGGGTTGTCGCAGTTGATCAGTGCACCAAGAAGAGGGGAAGTGGCGTTAGTGTAATGGGTTGTCGCAGTTGATCAGTGAAACAAGAAGAGGGGAAGTGGCATTAGTGTAATGGGTTGTCGCAGTTGATCAGTGCAACAGGAAGAGGAGAAGTGGCGTTAGTGTAATGGGTTGTCGCAGTTGATCAGTGCAACAAGAAGAGGGGAAGTGGCGTTAGTGTAATGGGTTGTGACAGTTGACCAGTGCACCAGGAAGAGGGGAAGTGGCGTTAGTGTAATGGGTTGTGACAGTTGACCAGTGCACCAGGAAGAGAGGAAGTGGCGTTAGTGTAATGGGTTGTGACAGTTGACCAGTGCACCAGGAAGAGGGGAAGTGGCGTTAGTGTAATGGGTTGTGACAGTTGATCAGTGCACCAAGAAGAGGGGAAGTGGCGTTAGTGTAATGGGTTGTCGCAGTTGATCAGTGCACCAAGAAGAGGGGAAGTGGCGTTAGTGTAATGGGTTGTCGCAGTTGATCAGTGCAACAGGAAGAGGGGAAGTGGCGTTAGTGTAATGGGTTGTCGCAGTTGATCAGTGCAACAAGAAGAGGGGAAGTGGCGTTAGTGTAATGAGTTGTCGCAGTGGATCAGTGCACCAAGAAGAGGGGAAGTGGCGTTAGTGTAGTGGATTGTCCCTCGCCTGGCGAGGAATTGTCTGGGAAGGAAAATCTACGAGGAACAGAACTAGCCACCCCACCTCACACGACATGCAAGCATAAAGTACATGTTCCCTCTTAACCCTATGAGACGTATTGAGTTTATAGTCCCAACCCAATGTTGTAATAGACCAATGTTGTAATAGACCAATGTTGTAATAGCCCAATGTTATAATAGACCAAAGTTGTAATAGCCCAATGTTGTAATAGACCAATGTTGTAATAGCCCAATGTTGTAATAGACCAATGTTGTAATGGATCAAAGTTGTAATAGCCCATTTTTGTAATAGCCCAATGTTGTAATAGACCAATGTTGTAATAGACCAATGTTGTAATAGACCAAAGTTGTAATAGCCCATTTTTGTAATAGCCCAATGTTGTAATAGACCAATGTTGTAATAGACCAATGTTGTAATAGACCAATGTTGTAATAGCCCATTTTTGTAATAGCCCAATGTTGTAATAGACCAATGTTGTAATAGCCCAATGTTGTAATAGACCAATGTTGTAATAGCCCAATGTTGTAATAGCCCATTTTTGTAATAGCCCAATGTTGTAATAGACCAATGTTGTAATAGACCAATGTTGTAATAGCCCAATGTTGTAATAGACCAATGTTGTAATAGCCCAATGTTGTAATAGACCAATGTTGTAATAGACCAATGTTGTAATAGACCAAAGTTGTAATATGCAGTCGCCATTATTTCCCAGGGCATTTACTAGTACCCATCGTAAACTGGGACGAAATGCGAGCCCGGGTCAATTTAAAAAAAAAAAATGCGTGTCGATGGGTACTCGAACACAAGGCCACGGGCCCAACAGCGTCCGAGCCACTATGCTAACGGGGTTCTCTCAATCTGACGTAACCTAGAATATGTGAAGGCCTGACATTTGGCACAATAACGGCTATACCTGGCACGGCACTGTCTTTACCCATTACTGTTCTTAGATTCTAGCAGAACATGACCCTATACAGTTCGTAGACTCCAGCAGAACATTAAACTATACTGATTTATATTCTAACAAAACATTACCATATACTGTTCGTAAATTCGAGCCGAACATTACCCTATACTGTTCTTAGATCACAGCAGAACATGATCCTATATAGTTCTTAGATTATAGCAACATCCGTTCCATTCCAGCCATGGATAGCCCTCTCAAGCTAGGACACAGCTGAGTTGATATTTATACATTCATGTAGTGTCGATCGTGTATTAGTTAATCTATTTTTGTTTGTTTGTTCTGTGCTGACGAAGGCTTTGGCCGCAACGTCCATTGTTTTTTGTAGTTGTGCTTTGGTAAAGCTCTCAACCTACTTCTCGTTTTTCAGTGATTCATTCATTAGATTATAGCAGAACATTCAACTATACTGTTTTTAGCTTCTAGGAGAACATGACCCTATACTGTTCTTAGATTCTAGCAGAACATGACACTATACTGTTCTTAGATTCTAGGAGAACATGACCCTATACTGTTCTTAGATCATAGCAGAATATGACCCTATACTGTTCTTAGATTCTAGGAGAACATGACCCTATACTGTTCTTAGATCATAGCAGAACATGACCATATACTGTTCTTAGATCATAGCAGAACATGACCCTATACTGTTCTTAGATTCTAGGAAAACATGACCCTATATAGTTCTTAGATCATAGCAGAACATGACCCTATACAGTTCTTAGATTATAGCAGAACATTAAACTATACTGTTCTTATATTCTAACAGAACATTACCATATACTATTCTTAAATTCGAGCAGAACATTACCTAATACTGTTCTTAGATCATAGCAGAACATGACCCTATACTGTTCTTTGATTCTAGCAGAACTAAACTATCCTGCTCTTAGCTTCTAGCAGGACATGACCCTATACAGTTCTTAGATTATAGCTGAATATTAAACTATACTGTTCTTAAATTCTAACAGAACATTACTATATACTGTTCTTAAATTCGAGCCGAACATTACCCTATTCTGTTCTTAGATCCTTGCAGAACTTAGGGCATATTTAACAACGACAGTATTTAACAAAGCAGCCGAATGAATAAGCTCACTTACCTCTCGAAGACAAGGGTCCAGCTAGACCGCGACTGGTAAATATTCATTCCCCTGTTTGACAAACCGCATGTTTGTTCACGTACTGCCGAGAACAAGCGGCACGGACGAAGTCTGTGGAACTGGTAGCTTTGTCAATGAAGCTTGATTGTCAAAACGCCAGTGTATTTTATAATCTTGGCCGAAAGATATGGAAGCCATAAATTGTCTTTTCTATCACATATTCTAAATCTGATCTGGCCTTTTCTGTCAAACAACCAACCGCAGTGAAATGTGCTTAGCGATCGCAATCTAAAAGTGCACCGGAGTTAGCGATATACCTTGTGAAATTCATTGCATAATTTTATTTCCCTAATACAAAGTAATGCATACATCATTATTATCAATGAAATCTAATGATCAGATTTCCTTTTTCTAATATGTCTATATTGATATATTATGTATGTCCGCGCCCCCCTCCCCCAACACCCACCGGTCTCTATTAAAACCCGGTTAAATAAAGTTAGTTGCATATCCTTTACAGGACGTCGCAGCCAAACTCAGCATTATTTGGCTGTTTGTGACTTCTTGATAAGTTTACGTTCAGTAGTTTGCCATTGCTTTCTGAACGACAGGCACATACCATTTTATAAAAACCCAGCGAAAGGCGGTCTGCTGCCAAATCGCCCGCAGCTGTATCTCGAACGTGGTATGCGGGTTTACGAATTGCATTCGCAAACCTTTGCCACAGAAATCCATGTAGAATGGCATTTTCTAATGCAGTCATGCAATTTGACGCAACTATTTCCCAAAAGTGACAGCTAATGAAAGCTAATTATGTCATAATTGTTGTCGTTATTGTAGCCCTGATCGTTTCAGTCCACTTTGCACATGAGCACTCAACAATAGTTCTGTTGCCAAGTATTATTTGTTTTCTGTTTGTTGTCCCGTGGACAAAGAATTCAGTCGACACGTTCGCTTGTATCTATGTGTGTTTTTTCCATCCGTCGAGTGTTTTTAAAGTCATTTGAGGTATTTATTTTTTCCCACCCGTCGAGTGTTTAAGCCATATCTTGTGTGTACGTGTGTGTGTGTGAATGTGTGTGTGTGTGTGTGTGTGTGTGTGTGTGTGTGTGTGTGTGTGTGTGTGTGTGTGTGTGTGTGTGTGTGTGTGTGTGTGTACGTTTTTTTCTCTCACCCGTTTAGTTTTTTTTTTTTTTAGGTAATATCTTGCGAATTTTTTTTTTAAAAATTATTATCTGTGTTTTTCTATCCGTCGAGTATTTTTTGTTTGTTTCTTAAAGTCAAATCTTGTGCTTTTTTCACCCGTCAAATTGTTCAGTCAAATCTTATGTTTTTCTATCCGCCGATTTAAAAAAAAAAAAAATTAGTCATATCTTGTACTTTTCCGTATGTCGAGTTGTTTTTGTCATATCTTGCGTTTTACCAGCAGTCGAGTTGTTTAGTCATGTGTTGTGTTTTTAAAGGGAGCGGGACAGACAGACAGACAGACATACAGGCAGGCAGGCAGGCAGGCAGGCAGACTTAATGTTGGGGCTAATTCAACACCTATTGTTTTCCTGATTAGGCACTTGTGTTTGTTTTGATAATTTTAACATAGAAGTAAAGAACAAATTTGATTTATTGTCTGATCTAGAGATCCTATTTCAAGATGTAGATGATCAATGGGAAATGCTGAAGAATTCAATCAGTTGTGCAGCAGAAAAAACTATTCCAAAAGTAAAGAAAGTGGGCCGTAAGACATGGATGACTGAAGAAATTTTACAACTAATGGAAACAAGAAGACAGAACAAAAATAATCCTGCCAAATATGAAGAAATTCACAGAAAAGTCAGAACCTTATGTAAGGAGGCTAAAGAAACATGGCTTGAGAAAAATTGCAGAGAAATTAAAAAACAACACAACAGTAAAAATGCGAAACTAATGCACAAAAGAATTCAGGAGATTACTAATCAAAGAACACGTACATCAGCAGGCTGCCTAAAGACAAAAGATGGAAGAGTCGTAATAGAAAAAGATCAGATTTTACATGTACAATGAAGGGCCAGCAATTTTGAAGACGGAGGTTCAGAATGCTCTTAATCATATGAAATCTGGCAAGACCCCCGGTCCAGACAGCGTCACAACAGAAATGATTAATGCTTTAGAAGAATATGGAATCATGACCGCCCACGCTTTCCGGCATGGCACATGATTGATTGATTGAAAGTTACCAGTCTGCTTAATACAATATATGATACTGGAAATATACCTCATGAGTTATGTAATTCTGTATTTATTGCAATCCCAAAGAAATCAGGAGCCTTGGAATGTGATCAACATCGAACAATTAGTATAATGAGTCACATCACGAAGATTTTGCTAAGAATTATCATGCAAAGAGTTAGGAGGAAAATACAACCTGAAATAGGAGAAGAACAATGTGGGTTTGTAGTAGGCAAGGGTACAGTAAATGCTGTGTATATACTGAGAACCGTAATCGAACGTTCTATAGAAGTAAACAAAGATCTACACCTTTGCTTTATTGACTACACAAAGGCTTTTGATAAAGTGAGACATGTCAACATGATAAGGATGCTTGAAGATCTACAAATTGATGGGAAAGACCTTAGACTTGTAAAAAACATATATTGGAAACAACAAGCTGCCATAAGAGTTGATAATGAAGTAAGCCAATATCAGCCTATTAAGAGAGGTGTGAGACAGGGATGTGTAATGTCTCCAGATCTGTTTTCCCTGTACAGTGAAAATATTTTCAGAAATATTGAAAATATGGAAGGAATCAACATTGGGGGACGATGCATCAATAACATTAGATATGCAGATGATACAGTCTTGATTGCAGACAATGAACAGGATCAGCAAAATTTAGTAGATGCGGTTGTTACACACAGTGAACAACAAGGGTTAGAATTAAATTGTAAAAAGACACAGATTATGGTCGTCACTAGGAAGAACGAAATACCACAGTGTAATATACAAGTAAATGGGAATATTCTTCAACAAGTGAATAGGTACAATTATCTCGGAACAGTAATAACATCTGATGGGAGATGCCTTGAAGAGATTAGAACAAGGATCGCCATGGCAAAAGTAGCCTTTAGCAAGATGACAAACATACTGACCAATAAAAAGATGTCAATTGAAACGAGAAAAAGAGTGTTGAGATGCTACATAGAACCTGTACTTTTATATGGATGTGAAGCTTGGACAATGAGCAGCCAGGCTGAAAAACATCTGATGGCTGTAGAAATGTGGTTTCTGAGGAAAATGCAAAGAATACCATGGACAGCCAGAAAGACCAATGAACAAGTCCTTCAAGAAACAAATGAAGATCGTAAACTGATCAGAGACATTAGACGTAGACAGTCACAATTTTTTGGGCATGTTATGAGAAGAAATGATTTGGAGAACTAGGTGACAACTGGTAAGATCGAGGGGAACAGACCAAGGGGAAGACCTAGAAACAAGTATCTGGATGGCTTGGCCTTGTGGCATGGTCGAGACAGAAACACGGAACTAATCCACGACTCTGTTGATCGAGTGAGATGGCAGAACATGACCGCCCACGCTTACCGGCATGGCACATGATGGATGGATGGATGGTTTGTTTTGAACCCGTAAAAGATTTCTGTTAAAACGTTGGTTCGTGGATATGTTAAATGCACAGTAGGTGTGACTTGTAAATTTCTTTTGTACTTTCTTGTTACATTGTCATGCATTATTACGACATACGTGGGTCTGTAGAAAAATAACTAAATATGATAACTTGAAACCAGTTTATTTTTATACATTGTCCGTTTATTTCTCAACATAATTTCCACCAACATTGATGCACTTATCCCATCGTATTATAAGTCCTCCCAAACCGGCTGCATAGAACTGCGAGCTATGTTTTCTAAACCACGTTTTCACTTCACATTCAACTTCAGCGTCATTCGCGAAATGTCTCCCGCCAAGGTGGATTTTCAGTGTTTATGCTGACAAATGCTTGTCCCGTAAAGCGGTGCATAGCTGGGTAGAAAACGTTACGAGGGCGAGTCAATAAGTAAGTCACGAAGTTCTGTTGTATGGAGGGTACAGTAAATGAAAACAGAACACCCAGTTTATGGGTACAGAATGTGTGGCGTGGTAGATATCGTGTATGCTTACTGAGACAGTAGCCCAAGATCAATAGCCCAAGGTCAGTCCACAATAATAGCATTTGTGTCCAACAGGTATGGCCCTAAGACTCACCTAAACAATTAATTGTATGTCCATTACAGGACGTTTTAATCAACCTGAATATTTTTGGTTATTAATGATTTGCTAGCCAATTTTACGTTCAAGTGTTTGCCCTTACTTTCTGACCTACCACTTCTGTTCCAAGGACTGGTGCTTTCACGCATCGAGTATGCCCTGGCCATCCTCACTGTCAGCCCTACACAGACTGGAAGACTTGAAAATGTACAAAACGAAGCCATGCGCATCATTTTGGGCTGCACGAGAGACACTAGCTGTGTAGCAATGAGATACCTCCTTGACTTCCCGACAATGGAACACAGGATCAAGATCTGGAGAGCTCGTGCATACTTAAAAATAAGTGCAGATGAGCAGTACCCTCTGCATGATGCTATATTCAGAGAAAAGGGTAAAGGATAAAGAGGGGCAAATCATGGATGGGTCGGGCGGAAGATGTCGTTAGACAGGTCTGCAGTCTTACCAGTATCAACCCCGGCAAGGAATGGGTGTCGGTGCCTCCAGCTTTTAAGTGCACTTTCTCCTGCATTATCACACTCGACAGACGGTGCAGAGAGCAGAACCCTGCCGCTGTCAATGCAGAGGTCAACGCGCTCATCTATGAACACTCAGATAGCCCCGAAGTGCTCATCTATACAGATGGATCTGTTGTAAAGCAGCAGAGAAGTGTGTGGGCATTTACAGCCCTTTCAGCGGGCCGAACCGTTCAAGAATCCAGTGGTGCCCACTTTATGACCACGAGCAGCATGACGATGGAGGTGATGGCAGTTACACAGGCTTTCATATGGCTCGAATCACAGCATTATACCAACGTGTGTGTACTAAGTGACTCAATGAATATGATTCAGAAGGTCGAGCTGGAGCTGTACGCAGACAGTGGACTGAGTCGCTGCGGAAGTCTGTTGTCCGTAAAGTCACCTTCATCTTCGTCCCGGGAAATGCGGGAGTCGAGGGAAATGAACGAGCTGATAAACTGGCTGGCTCTACGCCCCCTGTAGATGACCAGCCCAAGGATCGTGCCGATGTTATTAACGTCCTTAATGATATGGCGAGAACAGAGAACTTTGACGTCAGTGAATCCACATCGCTGTCCAGGATGAAAGACTTGGGAGTAAGAATCGGCACGGCCACACTGGCACTATTAGCCACTGGACGCTGATGCATATGCTGGGGGGAGGATCTGAGCACCTATGGACCTGTCCGGAGTGCAATGAAGATACCCCAACTGATAACTGATAACTGATTCTGACCTACCGATGCGCATTCCTTCGAAATCAACGCAATACTTTCTCATCATCTGTTTCAAAATCTCCACACACACACACACACACGTACACACGTAATGTTGTCTATGGGATGACGTAGCCAGTATCACACCAACCGTTCTTAGTGTTCTCTTACGGCATGTATGACAGGCTAAAGTATTACTATTCTGTTTCCCCTATGGGCTTTGTTAACACAGGGGTGAGATTTCTATCTATCGGAGAGTAACATAGATTCTTGGACGGTACAGTTGGAGGCCACAGCCTTCAGCAACGCCGCCTTAATACTCAGCTCTGCCTAGGGTCGCCATGAACATCATGATCATCATGTGATATGCCGATAAACGTGGGAACGATTTCTTGCCTGCCATGTTTCACTGCATCTCGTCAAGTGCACGCACATACAGAGAGAGAGAGAGAGAGAGAGAGAGAGAGAGAGAGAGAGAGAGAGAGAGAGAGAGAGAGAGAGAGAGTTATATATTATTTATCTGCAGAGTTATATATCGTAGGAAGTGAATAAATTAATAATACTTTGGCTGCAATACTAAGTGCCTCTCATACGATCACTAGAGTTGTAGATCAGCTCTGTGTTTGTGTGTCACTAGAGTTGTGGATCAGCTCTGTGTTTTTGTGTCACTAGAGCTCTGTGTTTTTGTGTCACTAGAGTTGTGGATCAGCTCTGTGTTTTGTGTCACTAGAGTTGTGGATCAGCTCTGTGTTTTTGTGTCACTAGAGTTGTGGATCAGCTCTGTGTTTTTGTGTCGATTGTGCCATATGATCAAGCTATCTAGATATGTATCTCTCTGCCTAGTCTTTGTTATTTATCCCTCCATCTAGTCGGTTGTGACCAGGTTCTATAGTGTATTTCTTTTCATAAGGTGCCAACAATTTTCACTGTCTACGTCTAATTTATCTAACCAGTTTACAGTTTTCATTCATGCTCATTGGTTTTTCTTTCTGTCCGTGGTATTCTTTGCATTTTCTAAGAAACCAAGTTTCCACTGCCATTCGATGTTTCTCAGCTTGCCTGCTCATTGTCCGTCCAGGTTTCACATCCATACAAAAGTACAGGTTCCATGTACATCCTGAACATCAGCGACGGCACAAATTACGAAATGATAGAATTGTCTAAAATGGCTTTCTTGCTTTTATTTTGTATTGGTGAAGAGTTTCAGTTGGAATGACTACACCGTGGAACTAGCACAACTGGAGATATCAGATCGTCAGACGGGGTCCGCCTCTCTGTCTTCTTTATACCACGTACGGTGATAGTGGGGGTGATCTAACTGCGTCCACTTGGTTATATTCCAGTCTTAAATTTCAAAAAATCAATCAAGTTGAAATATACACATATTCGCACAGTAATGTCAATTATCTACCACGGTAATTTTAAGCTGACTAACATGTCTTTCTGTTTGCACAATTCTGGCTTGCGTTGATTGATCATAATTGCTTCTGCAAATTTTACCAAGCGAGTATTTTGTGTGTTAAACAACACGCGAAAGGCAGTGTCTCTGTCAACCACATGGCCGCTATCGACAATGTGCCTACCAATTGAAGACGCCGGGAGCTTCCTGTGTGTCGGCCCCACGAGGCTAGCATCTCCTGTGTGTTGTATCTTGTTGACCCATTGAGGTATGTGTTCTGACACTCGTTTGTTAAGCTGTCTCTCTGTTCTACCAATGTAGAAGGCCTGGCATCTACATGTGAATTGGTAAATACAATTGTTTGTGGCGTACAGAGGAACAGGCTCTTTGACTGCTGGTGTAGGAATCGTACGGTTTTATGACGCGGTTTCCTACTATAGTTAATATCAAGTCAGCGAAGATGTCACAGATTTTCGTCACAAGGGAAATTTATATCCAAGAAATAGTACATGTATGCAATTGGATGCGGATTTCTGGGACACCAATTGCTTTTTAAAGACAATTACCAAAATTTATTAGGATACATACCGTCATCATCAGCGTCTTCTGAAGTCAGGAGAGAACACGGGATCATCATTCTACACCGGACCAGAAGATCGGGCAAGTCAAATTGTCTGTTGGTATTTATGTGCGTTCTGTTCGGTGGTTTAGAAGTAGTCTATTCGGAACCTCTCTTCATGGCCTGTTTGTCTGCGTCGTAAGTGCGCGGGCGGTTGGAAGTGCTACGTTTGTGCCAGATAAATTTTTTTCGGGTACAAAGATACGTTCGGTGCTAACAGATGACCAATGGATTAAATGAAAATTGCAACGGAGTCCTGAAACGAACCTTAGCAAAGTTCGCGGCGGAACGGCCCAAAGATTGGGACATTTTGTTGCCAGCGGTACTATTCGCATACCGCGAAGAGCCACGGGCGAGCACAGGCTTCTTCCCGTTCGAAGTTGTGTACGGAGCAAGTCCACGAGGCCCATTGACATTGTACAATGATTTGCTCACAAATAAAGTGCATGACCACCCGAAACGGGAGGCGTACGAGATGGTCACTCATCTAAGGGAGAAAATCATTACAGCATGCCAATTTGCGAAAGCGGCATTACAGAAAGTAGGTGAAAAATACAGGCAATGTGACAATAGAAATTCCAAGACAATCGTCTTGAAAGAAGAAGATGAAGTATTGCTCCTATTACCCGACCCTAGAGATTGTCTCATAATATCATGGCAAGGTTCATTCAAGGTTGTCAAGAAAATCAGTGATGTTGATTATCTAATAAATGTCAAGGGTAAAAACAAAATATTTCACATCAACATGCTGAAACCATACACGGATAGCAATACAGAGAAAACCCAAACAATCCAACAATTACCACACAGAATAGGAGCAGCATGCTGGGTCATTAACGAACAACAGGATGACGCAGTAACACAACAGATACCGACACCAACAATTAAAGTTACTAATAGTTGGAAGGCTGTTCAAGTTAACATAAATTTATCGACTCAAGATATAAACAAATTAACAGCAGCAATACAACAATTTGGTGATATTTTCTCGGATAAACCGGGACGAACAACATTAATACAACATAAGATCACTTTACTATCAAACATACCAGTCAAAGAGAAATCTTATCCAATTCCAGTACATTACTTAGAAAGAGTAACAGCTGAAATATCTGAACTGGATCAGTGTGGCATAATTAGAAAATCCACATCAAATTATTGTTCACCGTTAGTGATTGTAAAGAAGAAGGACAATTCGTTACGGATTTGTGTTGATTATGGGAAAGTCTACGCATTAACGTTATTAGATGCTGAATTCATGCCTAATGTCGACGATTTAATCGATGGCATAGCGAAATCAAAAATGTTTTCAAAAATATATCTGACTAAGGGATACTGGAAAATCCCTATGGATAAAGAATCCATGCACATCACTGCCTTCGCCACTCCTTTAGGTCTTTATGAGTGGGCGTACATGCCTTTCGGACTGCAGAACGCGCCGAGCACTTTCATGCGGATTATGCGCACTTTACTGCAAGGTATTACCAATGTTTCAACTTACATGGATGATATATGCATCCACACTACGACTATCGATACCCATACTGATATCCTGAAACAGGTATTCCAAAGAATACAGCAACATTGACTAAAAGCTAAACCTAGCAAAGTTGAAATAGGTTACAACGAAGTTCAATTTCTCGGCCATAGAATTTCTGATGGATTTCGAAAAACAGACCCACATGTAGTCACCAAAATTTTAAACATTAAACCCCCTACCACCAGGAAAGACGTTAGAAGTGTGTTAGAACTCATCAATTACTACCAAAAGTTCATCCCTAATTTCGCTGACATGACAGCAACCTTTTCAGAACTCTTGAAATAAGGACAACCCGCTAAAATTAAATGGACTGAAAAACATGATGAACTTCTGCAACAGATTAAAAAACTATTCAGTAACTGTCCAATTCTGAAACTGCCTGACATCTCAAAAGACTTCATTATTCAGACTGACACTAGCTCATATGCAATTTCTGCAATTCTTTTACAAATTTATGATGGGAAATTACACCATGTTCTTTACTTTAGCAGGAAACTTTCAGAAACTCAAAAGAAATATGCTGTCACTGAACTTGAAGCTTTGGCTCTGATAGAAAGCATCAATACATGTTTTTAAATATCTGCTCGGGAAGACATTCCTTGTTCTGTCTGACAATAAACCTTTACAAGTCTTCAAAGATAGACATCCAAAAAACTCCAGAATACACAGATGGTCTCTTCTTTTGCAACATTATAATTTTGACATCTCTCACATACCGGGTAAAGATAGTAACCTGGCTGATCTTCTTAGTAGACTTTAGAAGACTGTACAGATATAGCGTTCCATATTACAGTCTGCGTGCATACATGTTAAAGTGGAGTAATACAGTATTCCGGATAGCACTTTCACTTCCGAACTTCCGGATATAACACTTATAGATATTCAACATACAGTTTGCCATATGTACTTTAATTAAGTTAATGATGTGCAGATTTTGTCCGATTTTGTTGATTGCCAGAATGAGTGGAGGACGAATGTGATGGCATAGGACCTGGTGAGCACGACACTCCACCATACGAGAGATGTGATACAGTGATGTTATGCTTATATCCGAGTCGATTGTAAACTAAGTCGGGGCTATAGTTTGGACAACACCAACAAGCATCTACACCGCAAGAAAATCACGTGATGTTACCAACTTTTAATATTAATCGATTGAGCATTTTATCTCCATTCATTGTTACAATCATTTCATAGACCATATATGTTTAACATCTCACCGATCATGATCATATCACCATAGCATGATCACATAAATGCAATCTATATGTCATTGATCACTCATCACATTATCGATGACAGAATCAAGTCATTCAAACACTGAATATATCAGTCACATACCATGTATACGTCATGTAACGAGTGATACTATTATATGAGGCCGCAAGCTTTTACTAAATCATAACATTACATCAGAGGATTGTTGGAAGCAAAACACAGTCGAATACAATATACACTATTTATTCCACAACAACAAACACACAGAACATTTCTGACTAAACATAACTCCATCCATACCACTTTAAGTACGAAGTCTGAATAGCATGAATGAGTGAGAGCATGAATACATTTATGATTAAATATTGAGGTGAACATGGCACCGCATTAATGGTACTTATTCTATAACTATATGTATATAGAAATTAACATGCAACAAATGCATTATACGTTTTCATGTAATGTAATTCTACATGTAATTTTCAGGTTTAGACATAGTATTACGATAATTATAATAATGTTATAACTAGTTATGCTTAAAGGTTCTATGATTTCAGTGTTCTGCTATTGATGATTCATACATATGATCATTCCAGTTACTCTAAGGTTTGTTTCAACACAGTATTAATACGTAACCCCATCTATATTATCGATAGGGCACATTGAGGGTACATACTCCATAGCAGGAATAAAGACTAATGCAGAGACACAAAAGTCAAAACCACCAGCAATTATATTTCAAAAGAAGATCAGGCTATAATTATTGTAGTTACTGTACATAATATTATATGACACTTTCCAGAATGTCAATATAATGTTACAATGTTATTATTATTTTAATGTGTAATTTGATTTCTGCTGTAACAATTAGGTATATAGAATTAGGTTTATACCACCCATCCATGTTGATAGGCATACGTAATAATGATCTATAAGAACAAGTCGACAGGGAGGAAAGACAAAACAGGATAAGAACCTAAGATCTCACACATAGAATTGGAGGAAACATAAATCCCATGAGGACTCCTACAATTCTACAGCTACAAAGGCAGTAAGCCTCACCTATCGAATATAGTAAGCAGTAAAAGTCAAACGGTAACCGATAAAGACAACATAGCAAGTATGATACGAGAAGGAAAATCATATAGGTATATGTACATTCCACATGTCAAACACCAACACTAATACAGAGGGTATTGGTGACATTTAATCACACACATCCCCTCAATCGAGCATAATGGCCTTAGTTGTGGATGCTTGTCTATAGGGCAAATGAGGGACTACTATGGGGAGGCCGCGGGACCTTATGAAACTCATAGCTTAGTTAGCACAGCCCTCCAATAGGCTGGTGCTTCACGACGTCTACTAGGGGTGTAGATAGAAGTTCGTGCCTGTAATAATAATACTATTATTTTAATGATTTTGTGTGTGATTAATAGGAGGTCATACCATCATATTGGAACAGTTATACGTATGTAGGAATGTGTATATATGGATATAATATATGAGAGATATGACTCAGTATTTCTAAATTGCTACATGTCATAGTAAAAAACCGATCAGACTATCAAAAGGGTTCCACCATTTTCCAGAGGTGGGGGGGGGGGGGGCGCATACTGCCATGTAGCAGAAGGAGGAATAAATAGCACTTCAGAATGAGACACAGAAGTTAAAGTGAAAAAGGACGCGAAGAGTTAATCTCGAAGCAGCATACGGCAAAGGTTGCTAAGCGACGTCACTGTGTGAATAACGTCGCTGTGTAATACGTCACGAACGGGCAGTTAGGTCTGGGGGTGATGAATGCAAAGGCGGACTAAAGTGACAGCGATGAATTATTATCGTAAATTCCTTCAGAAGAAGTAAATTGAAGAAGTAAGCAACCATTCGAGTAAGATACGTACGGAAGGCACACTCTGGAGTCAGGACGGAGGGTCGGCCATGGATATTTAGACCATAAATTGAGATAATGGCTCAGCGCTATAAAGTTGTTGTTCGGTGAACAGCTAGTAGTCACAACGTGTCAGCAGACATGGGTTGTTCGTAAGTAACTCTGTTTATGATGATCGGCAGTGATGCAATCTAGGGAGCGATAGGCGGTTGGAAAATTATCTTGACATTCTGATAGTTAAATATATATTTGGACACACCAATGGATAATGACATTATGTGTACGTTTGTTAACATGGCACCGGCCCTGCCATCAACATGGGAACGGTGACCTTTTTTCTTGACGTGACAATCTATGCAAATAAAAGTTTGAATGACAAGAAATGCCATCCGTTAATCAAGTCATTTAATGTTTATTGAATTTGCTCCTGTTGCACTGCCTGACTGTTTGGTAGACAGCGAGCTGGGACAAAAAGGAAAACAGTTGTTGGCAATCATCATCACCATGTGTCTTGTCAACAGGCTTAGTGTTCATGCATCGCCACAGATCTCTGTCCTTGGTGTTCTGGATCAACTCTTTCTCCATGCCACCATCTCAGTCAACCCAGTATAATTGTATCGGCTTGCCTCTGCCTCATTTCCCTCTGATCTTTCCATCACTACGATGTTTTCCACTGCCTCTCTTCGCTTCACGTGACCACAGAATGAGTTCTTCTCTTGCTTACAGCTGTATACAATGTTATAGTTTCATATTGACTAATTGCATGGGATACTTGTCATTTTCTGGAATGCAGCGTTAGCTTGACCTACCTGCTCATCATACTGTTTTCCAATGTCTCTCTTCACGCAATATAAGCAAAGAATGCTATTAGTCTCTTTCTTATAGTTGCATACAATGTTCTAGTTTCATTACTTTCTTTCAGACAATCGTTGTGAGTTACTCTGGTAGTCCAATGTATTAACAACCTTCGTCTCAGGAATCACATCTTCGTTGCCTCCAAGTTCTTCCTAATTGGTTTATTCAGGTTCCATCATTCACTGTCATACATTAAAACAGGTTCTTTAAAACATGTTGGTACTCTCGTTCTTAAACACCACAGTGGCTTGGGAAGGACAGAGATGTGTTGCCGGGGCCCATAAGGGAAGCAAAGAATAGCAACACTGTAGCCTACCACGCATGTCGTAAGAGGCGACTAAGGAGGCTTGATGGTTCCGTCGCCCTGCTACTGAGTGAGTGCGTGGCGCGACACTGTGAGCTGTGAGTTTTGTGTGAAATGCTTTTGAATTTGCCTGAGGTTTTTTGGAATGTGACTGCATGTTCGGAGTGATGGCAGGTGGCTATGTCCCAGAGTTGACCGGTTTTTGCCTTATGCAGAAATGCGTGGCTGCTGGGCTTCTGGTTGACTGCCACTGCCATCAGCGATGAACTGTATTTTCGTGGACTGTGTGGGTGAACATCTAGGAAACACTCAGATAGGAAAATGACAGCCGATTCCATGACAGATGAACTGGGTGTTTCGTGGGGGACTGGTGTGTTGACATTCTGGTGGCGGCATTATGCACAATGTATTTGTGCGGGCTGTTGTTTGTCGAGAGTCCTGTCTTTTCCATTTTTTACATTGGGCAGTGGGGAGCGTTTTGTGTGATATTCACTGGCATAGGAACGGAGCATAATGGGGACGACCCGTTGCTGTGAAGTTGGAACTGCGACTGACTAACTAACTAACTAAGAGATGGAAGATCAGGTTCATGGTATAAGAGACCATTGTCGATCAGCACGAACATGGACACAGGACATTGCAGACATCTTGAGCACGAGGATGCACGAGGCAGGGGAACTAGCCAGAGATCGAGAAGCTTGTCGACCCGCCGTGATGAGGGCAACGTCCTGTAGAGGATCCGCTACATGTTGATGACCCATGTTCTGACATTCAATGACAGTGACTTATTGCATAAGATACTTTACATTTTCTTAAATGCAGCTTTTGGACATTGGTAGAACTACCTTAAAATAAATATCTTCTTCTTCTTCTTCTTCTTCTTCTTCTTCTTCTTCTTCTTCTTCTTCTTCTTCTTCTTCTTCTTCTTCTTCTTCTTCTTCTTCTTCTTCTTCTTCTTCTTCTTCTTCTGCGTTCATCCGGATTTTTTTTCAGGACGTGACTGCGTTGTGCCTGTTTACAGCAGAGTTGCGTTCTTGCGCCGTTAGGCCGACACATCCGACTTCTGCGGAAAATAAATATTATACCCACATTATAATACTGACGATGATGATGATGATGATGATGATCATCATCATCATCATTATCATCATCATTATCATCAGCATGTTTCTTGCCAGCTGACACGGGCGTTCATGTCTCTCCACAGATCTCGGCCGTTGGTGTTCTAGATCAATTATGTTGATGATATTTATCTATGCCAGCGTTCAGTCCATCCGGTATCATTTCTCTTGGTCTACCTCTGTCTCTTTTTCCCACTGCCTTTTCAGTTGTCACGATGTTCTACAATGCCCCACACAAATGACCAAAGAAAGCTGTTAATCTCTGTCTTATAGTTATATATAATGTTCTAGTTTCATTGGCCGTTTGCAGCCAATCGTTGTTAGTTACTCTGACAGTCCAAGGAATTCGCAACATTCGTCTCAGGAACCACATCCCTATTGCTTCTGAGTTCTTCCTAATTAATTAATTAAAATAATAATAATAATAATAATAATAATAATAATAATAATAATAATAATAATAATAATAATAATAATAATAATAATAATAATAATAATAATTTTATTTTTTTTTTAAATTAAAAAAAAAAAAAAAAAAAAAAAAAAAACAAACAAACAAAAAAAAAACAAAAACAGCAGCCGAGGTTCTGGAGTCGTCAGAAAATAAATCTGAATCCTAGATCCCAAAATGTCAACTAATGTCGACGAGTCCCTAGCTTAATGCTGACAGAAAACTTTTTTTTTTTGGGGGGGGGGGGGGGGGGGGAGGAATTCAAGTACATTCGTTCGGATGAACACTTCGATTAAAAGATATAGATAAAGGTAAGGTATAGGTGACGGTTGGAGCCACAGTAGCGCAGTGGCTAGACGGTAGCCTGCAGGCGTGGTGGTCGAAGCTTAAAACCCAAATGGTCGATGAGTTTTAGAATTGCTGACCCAGGCTAAAATGTATACTAGGAAATAGCTTGGGAAGCAGAGGTGGGCGGTGTGATAATAATCATATCCTCATCAAGTGCCCATTGGCCAATAAAATATGGTTCTAGCACGATATGTCCAAAGTGTAAAAAAGGTCATTTTCTTATTTTTACTTTTCAGAGATGAAGGCAGCTGCTGTGTTCGGATTTGAAGTTGTAACTCTCTACATATTCTATACCATGACGCATAGGAGGTAGGTTATACAGTTCCCCTCCTCTTTGCCTTTCTTGCACAGAAAGTTTCCAGATAATACTGGAAGTTATATGGCGCCATCTTTATGAGGCTATAATCACCTCAAGGCGTACTGGTAGAGAAAAGAAAGAGGTGTGTTTCTGTTGGGGATTAAATAGAGAATTTTGTCTTAATTGGGAGAGGGATTTACTGTATATTGCTTCAGGCCTGGGATCGACCCTTGTCCTACAGTCGGAACCTGGGATTTCTCTTGAGTGGACGGACAATGGCTTTCATGATATGGTATTTCCAATTAACTGATTAAATGCCATGGGATGGTTAACCGTCTTAAGCGATTTCCTGTATCTACCATGGGCTTATATATCGCCGAAATATTGTCATTGCATTATAATACAACAACATCGAGTTTTATCCCTGGTGGTTCGATCTATTTCCGCAGAGCGAGCTGTCGAAAGCGACGTACACAGTACGAATTACGTAGCTCCAGCGACGACCCCTTCGCATCTTCAACAAAACTGCACTCGTGAACCGAAAGACGAAGTTCGGACTCGAACCCCCGACCTTCGGAACCCGAGGCAGACTTCGAAATGGAAAAATATTTGCTATGACATTGCTGGTGCCCAAATATAATTGAAATGAAGAGCACTGGACTCTAATGCCGTTAACAGCTTGGCTGCATATGGAGCCTGTAGAGATCACAACAGTGGTTTCCATTCAGAAAAACGTGTAGGGGATACTGGGGAGAAATGGACCAGCAATTTTGTAGTTTTCAATTTTTGCTCATCACCGGAACAGATTTTATCGAAACATAACAAAACCATGACTAAAATGTTGTATATTCATTTATTTTAAAAGGGGAAAACATTTAGCAATCTATTTCTATATGTTTCTTTACAAAATGAATTTCAAAAATGTATATGAACATGGGGAGAAATTGACCACCATTGGGGTGAAATGGACCAGCACGTGGGGAGCAATGGACCATAGTGGGGAGAAATGGACCTGTTTTAAAAAGAAGCAGCAACAACTCATCCATATTGCTATAAGAAATAAATAATCATTAAAAGGATATTTGCAGTTTTTTTAAAAATTATTTTAAGCGACAGTAAAAAAGTTTAATATGATATATTAATCTAATATAAAGTTTTATCGAACATTTATGCCTGCAAGACTTTCTTTGAAGACATAGCCATCTTTGGTCCTAGAAGTGGTTCCAGTGATTGTAGATCTAGTAAGCTGTGCTTTAATACATGTAATTGAGACACTGGCGACATCTTCTACCTTAGGCTTAACAAATTTACCAGCAACCTTCTCACTCTTGCGCAAGAACTCTACCTCAACATCACCATCATCATCAATGTCTCCCCTTACAATTCCTACATAGTAAACACAAGTCTTCTTTGTTCCATATTCACATAGCACACACTGGCCTTCAAAAACCTCACGCACACCAGTCAAGCTAACCGTACACTCCTCATTTTCACCAAATGAAACATCAGAATCTGTGTCATCACAAAACGAAATGTCAGTTTCTGGATCTGAATCAACATCAAGTTCTTTCACCAGCTGTCTCTTTGCCTTTTTGGGTGGAACTTTTGCTGCCTTTTCTTTCATCACCGCTCTTTCCCTAATTCCATCCATTTCTGGCGTAGAAGTAGCCAGCATAGTTTTTCCTCTTTTCCTCATATTATTTGAATCTTTTCGCGGACCAGCTTTTGGTAGTCCTCTGAAAACATGAGGCGAAGTAAAGGAAGAAGTAGCTTTATGTTGAAGACTCCCTGATATTTCCTGCAAGTCATCTACAAGGTTCTCAACATTACACTCTTTCTGATTTTCATGAAATTCTTGTGCAGTTTGATCTGTGCTGGTACCACAATGTGGAGATGCTGATCCTGTCTGTTCATTGCTTTCTAAAGTGGCATTTTCACTGTCCTTGCTGATGGGCCTGTTCGTTATTTCTGAAGGCATAAAATCATCTTCTGTAAAAACATCTTCGTTAAAGGGCCAAATACCTGACACTGCAAAGCCTGATTGAATGTTAATGGGAGTTGCCGCTTTAAGAAAAGCGTGGCCTCCTAGATTTGCAACTTGATAGATTGTCAGTGGTGTCCCAACATTTTTCTTCATCCATGAATCACACGCATTGTTGTAGACCGACTTCATGGGTCCAAAAACTGAACGGTCCAAGGGCTGAGTTTTAGATGAGGTGTGTGGTGGCAACGTGATCACATGAATGTTGTTTTTCTTGCACAGTTCAAGTGATTCAAATGAAATGTGGGAATCGTGATTGTCCAAGATCAAAATCAAAGGGAAGTCTTTGGAAGGTCTTGAATGCTTAATGAAGTGATTTATAACTTTGACGAAATTATCACGGGTCATCCAACCTGATTCATTCACAAGGCCAAGGGAACCTTCAGGTGCTCCAGCAAGCATAAAATTCTTAAAAAATTTTCTGGGAAACACAAAAACTGGAGGGATAATGTGACCCGCAGCTGACACAATGCAACAGATTGTGACCAGTTCTCCTCTTTCTCTGGATGTCACCTGGCCTATTTGCTTCACTCCTCGTGGGGCAATTACTTTTGGCACTTTCTGTACAGTGGTTAGACCTGACTCATCCAAATTGTAGATTTGAGCTCCACTCACATTTAGTTTTGTAATGGTTTCCTTCACAATGTTGAAGAAGGTGCAAATATTATGTTTGTTGAAAGCTGTAGCTCTAGCCAGAGATGTTGCCTCAGGTTGCCTTATGGTCAGCTCGGGATTCCGTCGCAAAAATCCACAAAGCCAGTCATTCCCTATCATCATTTGCTCATCCCAGGTTAAAGGATGTGCAATGTTATTGACTTTCGCCATCTCGTACGCCAAAATACGAACGTTTTTAGTTGTGAGTCCATGGAACATTCTTGCACAATCTTTCAAGTAACTAGCAAAATCAGCTTCTTGCTTAGCTGTGAAAACAAGGCAATGCCTATAATTTGGTACGAGTCTAGTAGGCAGACCATTTCCTTTTCTGTCTTTTGTAAGATTGTTATTGAGGATAGAGCGAGCAATGCCGTACTCCCTTGCAGCTTTCCTCACTTTCATTCCATTTTTCACAGCATTAACAGCTTCTCTCATACGTTCCTCCGTAACGAGACCCTTGTTGGTGTTTCTGATGTACAATCTTGGCATCTGAAACAAAAGAGTGACAGAATTATATAACATTTAGAATGGTAGGTCTATCATTTGCAAAGAAATACTGATCATAGCACGAATGGCGTGCATCTTTAATAAATCACTGAAATCAAATTTGTTAACAGTTTTATTGGTCTAGATTTAGACCCCAGTATTAAAAAGAATCAATAATGCTGATATTCGAATGCAATCTTCAACACTTTTAATAACAACAGACTGTCTTGTCAATTTCTTCTATGAGGAGAAATGAATCATGGGGAGAAATGAACCGGTCCATTTCTCCCCCATCAATGTATTAATTTATTCAGCCATAAAGTCTCTTAAATCTAATATTATATGCTATATTTTTTATATGATCTCTTAAATAACAAGTAAATAAAGATATTAACGTAATTACCTTGTCCTGATTCCTGACTATGCGTCTGCTTTACGATGGTGTCTGGAACTGGAAAAAGAAACTTTAGTGCAGAAAATTTTTCAAACTTTGCGTGGGAACGACCTGTGCGGGAAGTCGATGGCAAATGAAAAATTCGGACTATGTTTGATGTGGAAAACAAACTTATTGTGGTTTCACTTTCATTGCATCACAGCCAGGGGCCAGAGAGGGGGTGGTCCATTTCTCCCCTATGTCCATTTCTCCCCAGTCTCCCCTAAAGATAAGCGTACGGCAAATTTCCGATCAATAAAATGGTGATTATTCATTCCCATTAACTGATTCAGTGCCAAACAAAAAGTAAATTTGGACTACAAATGGAACAAACTCAAATGAACAAGTATTATAATGTTCGTTTCCATTTACTGCGCATTAAAATCGCGGAAGATACCATGAAACAAAACAAATAACACGATGACCCTAGTTTGGCTGTACTCCGTCCTTTTATACAACTGAGAGGTAACAAGTAGCGATAAATTAACTTTCGGCACTAAATTACGAGGGTAAAATAATAAGTAAATCACAAATGGCTGTAGAAAATTAACTAACTAAGGTAACAACTTGAAACCAGTTTATTTGTATACATACATTGTCCCTTTATTTCTCAACATAATTTCCACCAACATTGATGCACTTATCCCATCGTTTTATTAGTCCTCCAAAACCGGCTGCATAGAACTGCGTGCTCTGTTTTCTAAACCACGTTTTCACTTCACATTCAACTTCGGCGTCATTCGCGAAATGTCTCCCGCAAGGTGGGTTCTCAGTGGACTTGGCCCCTAGCGATTTCCCGTAAAACGGTGCATAGTTGGGTAGAAATAGTTACGAGGGCGAGTCAATAAGTAAGTCAAACAGTTCTATGGGATGACAGGTAAATGACACAAGGCGCGCAATTCTATGCAGCCGGTTTGGGAGGACTGATAAAATGATGGGATAAGTGCATCAATGTTGGTGGAAATTATGTTGAGAAATAAAGGAACAGTGTATGTATAAAAATAAACTGGTTTCAAGTTGTTATCATATTTAGCTTTTTTTTTTTTCTACAGCAATTTGTGACTTACTTATTAACTTACCCTCGTAGTTATCCTTCTTTGATGAATACAGAGAATTTATATCGTAATCATAACAAAACGTTGTTTGTTTACACTGCAACCTTAATGGGACATCTTGATACATTTAATGAAATGCTGCATAAGCAACCATGTAACCATACCAACTTTAGGCTTGTACACTTCAGGATTATAGACTTGTACACTTCAGGGTTATAGTTTGTACACTTTAGGGTTATATGCTTGTACACTTTAGGGTTATAGGTTTGTACACTTTAGGGTTATATGTTTGTACACTTTAGGGTTATAGGCTTGTACACTTTAGGGTTATATACTTGTACACTTTAGGGTTATATGCTTGTACACTTTAGGGTTATAGGCTTGTACACTTTAGGGTTATATGCTTGTACACTTTAGGGTTATATGCTTGTACACTTTAGGGTTTTAGGCTTGTACACTTTAGGGTTATATGCTTGTACACTTTAGGGTTATAGGCTTGTACACTTTAGGGTTATAGATTTGTACACTTTAGGGTTATAGGTTTGTACACTTTAGGGCTATATGCTTGTACACTTTAGGGTTATAGGTTTGTACACTTTAGAGTTATAGTCTTGTACACTTTAGGGTTATATGCTTGTACACTTTAGGGTTATATGCTTGTACACTTTAGGGTTATATGCTTGTACACTTTAGGGTTATAGGCTTGTACACTTTAGTGTTATAGGTTTGTACACTTTAGGGTTATAGGCTTGTACACTTTAGGGTTATAGGTTTGTACACTTTAGGGTTATATGCTTGTACATATTAGGGTTATATGCTTGTACACTTTAGGGTTATAGGTTTGTACACTTTAGGGTTATATGCTTGTACACTTTAGGGTTATAGGCTTGTACACTTTAGGGTTATAGGTTTGTACACTTTAGGGTTATAGGCTTGTACACTTTTGGGTTATATGCTTGTACACTTTAGGGTTATAGGCTTGTACACTTTAGGGTTATAGGTTTGTACACTTTAGGGTTATAGGCTTGTACACTTTTGGGTTATATGCTTGTACACTTTAGGGTTATAGGCTTGTACACTTTAGGTTATAGGTTTGTACACTTTAGGGTTATAGGCTTGTACACTTTAGGGTTATATGCTTGAACACTTTAAGGTTATAGGCTTGTACAATTTAGGGTTATAGGTTTGTACACTTTAGGGTTATATGCTTGTACACTCTAGGGTTATAGGTTTGTACACTTTAGGGTTATATGCTTGTACACTTTAGGATTATATGCTTGTACACTTTAGGGTTATAGGCTTGTACACTTTAGGGTTATAGGTTTGTACACTTTAGGGTTATATGCTTGTACACTTTAGGGTTATAGGTTTGTACACTTTAGGGTTATATGCTTGTACACTTTAGGGTTATATGCTTGTACACTTTAGGGTTATAGGCTTGTACACTTTAGGGTTATAGGCATATACACCGTAGGGTTATATTCTTGTACACTTTAGGGTCATATGCTTGTACACTTTAGGGTTATAGGTTTGTACACTTTAGGGTTATAGGCTTGTACACTTTAGGGTTATATGCTTGTACACTTTAGGGTTATATGCTTGTACACTTTAGGGTTATAGGCTTGTACACTTTAGGGTTATAGATTTGTACACTTTAAAGTAATATGCTTGTACACTTTAGGGTTATAAGTTTGTACACATTAGGGTTATATGCTTGTACACTTTAGGGTTATATGCTTGTACACTTTAGGGTTATAGGCTTGTACACTTTAGGGTTATAGGTTTGTACACTTTAGGGTTATATGATTGTACACTTTAGGGTTATATGCTAGTACACTACTTGAAACAGAAGGAAGAATATCAAGGACAGGAAGATGTAATTTCCTATACTTAGGTGCTCAAAGACAAAGAAGCGCAACACTGACTTTTAGTGGGCCAGAGAAGAAAATGACAATAAAGAAGAAGTAGAGAAAGAGCACTGTATATATTATCCTCAGTTAACAAGAAAATGGGTAGAATTAGACAGAAGATTCCAGGAGTTCTTAGGGCGGGGGATATACTGTTGTACACCCCAGACAGAAGATTACACTGCTGGTCTGTAACAGGATCAATGAGTTTACACAACAAACTACAGACTAAACAAAACAAATTAAGAACAACAAAATTAGGTTTTTATTGACAGAACTGCATGATTCAGGGACAAACAGGCATCCTGACATGTCACATAACTGACATATACAGAAGTTGGAACCTATGTTCCCACAGTAATCACTGCTGCCTAACATCGCTATGCACATGACTAGGTACCCATCTCCACAAACCAACAAGGACATGGCAACAAAACAACAGAGCCTCAACGTAAACAACAACGGCAACAACAGGTATGGACTCTCTATTATTATCATCTCAGGACTCATGGACAGTCGGTACATACAGAAATGGGAATCTGAAATCCCACAATTAGAGATAACTGCTGCCTAGCACTGACTACAGGGGCGGTCTCTAAATGACAGTGAGACCTCAATCATATTCAGTTGAGTCGAAGGGCACCCTCAAAACCCACGCAAGACACCCGCATCACATAAGTCGACTGGGACCAGATACAGCGAAGAGCCATAACATAACGAATAACAAAACTATAACCCTAACAGCAGAGATATAGTGGCATAAACAGGTATAAACAGGTATACGAATGGGGATGTGAGTGGCCTACGACATTAACCAGAGCTGGGGCTCAAGTTTGCTCTACAAACCACAAACATGGCCAGGGGTCACTACCTAGAGTCCAGTGACTGGGGAGGGCTGGTTAAAGCCTCCCTATTTGATGGTATCTACATCTCTACAGCGATCTACCTTAACGCTCCTTCGGCCACGGTTGTTCTAGTTGAAGAGACCGGGAAACTGACACGCACCTCTATTTATCCCTGTTTCCAGGGCGGCTTCCCATCGTACCCCAGGGCACTGCAAGGGATGCTGGTATTGGTAACATTGTCATCATCATGTGTCGCGTCAGGCTATCACACATCGCACCCCCAATTTTTCGACGATCCCCGTCGAATACTCTAAACCCTTAGGGTTTAGACAAAACACTAGGACTATTTAAGTAAACAATCAGTTAAAGGGGTTTCATCATGGGACTTAAACATCACAGTGTAAATCTGTTACCAGTTATATTTTCTGAACCTGCCTTAACAACATACATCGGTGACAATTTTTAAAAATCAGTCCCTGACAAAAGATAATACCATATCTTATGAGTGGCCATGAGGAATATGCAGTCTGCATACAAAATAAAATAGCAACCCTGACATCAACATCAACACTTAGCTCCATGGATGCAATACATAGAGGCACCCAAAAAAAAAAAATAAACAATTTTACATAGGCATCCCCTTAAATTTACAATCCCTACTTGTAACCCCCCCCCCCCCCCCTAAAAAAAAAAAAAAAAAAACGACCGGCAATCACATGCAAGCTATCCACTAGATCACCTGCAAACCAAGATGCAGACATCCTTGCCACTGAAAAAAAAATATAATTCCCATAACTATGCAGGCAAACCCAGTTTTTGTTTCCCCGGTCTGATTCTGGTAGCCCCGCTTCTGCCAGCAACATCCACCAGTTCCATGGGATGAGTCAGTAATTTCTCCGTTGTCATCGTGGTACCCAAATGAAGCAGGGTAGAAAAATACCTGTACATGGGGGAAAAAAAAACAAAGCAAAACAAAACATGCTGGAAGACATAGCGTCTTGGGCTCACTTTCTGTGAGTGGGGATTCCTTATTCGAATTACCATTGAATGACACAAAATAATTAACTAGTAATTAATTATTTGTCCCTGTCGTGGAAATATATAACGAATGTTTCTGTCTGATATTGTTCACTGGATACCGGTTCCTCCTATTTAACGTATATTATGTGTCTCTTTTGAATTTTCTATGCACAGGGGAAATATAGGACATCACTGTTCACTGCTCAACACTTAATATGCCCACTTATGATATCATGAACTTGGACGAACACGCTGGTATTATTAACTCCTCACTTCCGCCTATAAGGAAATGATTTTCTTATCACCACAGGTAACATTGTCATCTGTCTCTTCAAACGAACATGGTGGACTGATGCACAATAAGGGAAACATCCCCCTCGATTATCTCAGGTGATGGTGCCACCGGTGGGGATTGATTATGGATGTCCAGCGCTCTGCTGCTGGTGGGACACACTGGCGGGATGGATTTCTGGTGTCCCTTCTTCCAGACCAACAAGAGAAAGGTATTTCTATGGATGACCCCAGATGTTGGCACTACTGAAATCAGTCGCATGAACAGTCCACAACTGTTCTCCCGAAAGAATCAACAGGATTTTTCTCTTGGACAAGCACAGCCCCAGCTTCTATTGAATATGGGAGCGTTCTGCTCTCATGGAGTCGTCAACTATCTCTGTAGCTTTCTAAGCAAAGCTGGTGGTTTCAGCAGGAATATATATGTATATTCCACAAAGCTTTATAGTCTAAGTTTGGTGACCTTCGTTGGAGTTTTCGCACTCTTAATTTATACCAGCGGACTCAGACTGAGCGCCGGCTGGGTGGGAAACTTCGGTTCCCGGAAGGAATAAGGTCACCTTTAATTTCGACGACTTGAGATGTGGTGTAGGTCTGGAGGCTCTTCTCTTAATGCTGTGCTTCTTGGAGACTTGGGAACAAAACCTGAACCCAGTTAATGTCTTTGGCCAGGGACCTCTCACACCCCCAAGAAGGCAGAAGAAAAAACATGGAACTACCACCTAAAAGAATAATTGAAGACTGGAACAGACACCAACAGGATAATCTAAAGGCCGCCAAACAATCCTGGCAGGCTCGCCACTTGAAACCGAAGGAAGAATATCAAGGACAGGAAGATGTAATTTCCTATACTTAGGTGCTCAAAGACAAAGAAGCACAACACTGACTTTTAGTGGGCCAGAGAAGAAAAGGACAATAAAGAAGAAGTAGAGAAAGAGCACTGTATATATTCTCCTCAGTTAACAAGAAAATGGGTAGAATTAGACAGAAGATTCCAAGAGTTCTTAGGGCGGGGGATATACTGTTGTACACCCCAGACAGAAGATTACACTGCTGGACTGTAACAGGATCAATGAGTTTACACAACAAACTACAGACTAAACAAAACAAATTAAGAACAACAAAATTAGGTTTTTATTGACAGAACTGCATGATTCAGGGACAAACAGGCATCCTGACATGTCACATAACTGACATATACAGAAGTGGGAACCTATTTTCCCACAGTAATCACTGCTGCCTAACATCGCTATGCACATGACTAGGTACCCATCTCCACAAACCAACAAGGACATGGTAACAAAACAACAGAGCCCCAACGTAAACAACAACGGTAACAACAGGTATGGACTCTCTATTATTATCATCTCAGGACTCATGGACAGTCGGTACATACAGAAATGGGAATCTGAAATCCCACAATTAGAGATAACGGCTGCCTAGCACTGACTACAGGGGCGGTCTCTAAATTACAGTGAGACCTCAGTCATATTCAGTTGAGTCGAAGGGCAGCCTCAATACCCACGCAAGACACCCGCATCACATAAGTCGACTGGGACCAGATACAGCGAAGAGCCATAACATAACGAATAACAAAACTATAACCCTAACAGCAGAGATATAGTGGCATAAACAGGTATAAACAGGTATACGAATGGGGATGTGAGTGGCCTACGACATTAACCAGAGCTGGGGCTCAAGTTTGCTCTACAAAACACAAACATGGCCAGGGGTCACTACCTAGAGTCCAGTGACTGGGGAGGGCTGGTTAAAGCCTCCCTATTCGATGGTATCTACATCTCTACAGCGATCTACCTTAACGCTCCTTCGGCCACGGTTGTTCTAGTTGAAGAGACCGGGAAACTGACACGCACCTCTATTTATCCCTGTTTCCAGGGCGGCTTCCCATCGTACCCCAGAGCACTACAAGGGATGCTGGTATTGGTAACATTGTCATCATCATGTGTCGCGTCAGGCTATCACATATGCTTGTACACTTTAGGGTTATATGCTTGTACACTTTAGGGTTATAGGTTTGTACACTTTAGGGTTATATGCTTGTACACTTTAGGGTTATATGCTAGTACTGTCAAAGACTGACATATGAGGCCAGAGGTCTGCCTCAATAATAGAACACCACCGGGAAGGGTGGTCAACCTCATATAGATTAGAGGGGATACATTGCCCGGGATAAGGGCAGGGTAGGGGATAGAATGGAGAACTATTAACTAGTTCTCTCATGAGACACGGAGACGGTGACCAGATAACTAGCACTCTGGTCACGACAGAATCACGGCGCCTACATGATAGTCACGATTGCCAATCAACAGAAAATAGCTAATGTAAGCGTGCCAAACAGAACGGCACGCAGAAAGCCGAGGGAACCTCAAGGTCCTTCCGCGTGGTGTGTAACCACGCGAGCGGGCTAGTGAGACTGGGGACTGACTTTGTAGCGAGCACCTCGTTTTAGTATTGATAGGAGATTTGTGTAACCAAATAGATAGAATTAGCATTAGGGTTTAGAAACTAGTGATAGGCAATTCTGTGGCTTTGTGTGTGGTTTCGATAGCGACTGTTATGTACTTGTGAAGAGCCAACGGCAATAAAATGTATCATTTATTTCCTCTCACACGACTTGCAAGTTTTTTGTGTGGTGTGGGAGAAGTAATCTGATGATGCCTTACATATGAGTTGTTGACAGGCAAAGATTAATGTGGTGTCAGAAGTGGTGCTTGGACGAAAGAGCCAAGCTAATACCCACAGCTAAAGATTAATGTGGTGTCAGAAGTGGTGCTTGGACGAAAGAGCCAAGCAAATACACTCACCCACGGCTCTAGACTAAGTTTACAAATAGTGAAGTAGTGATTTAATTTGTGTCAGTGACGGTTAACGTGTGCAGAACTAGGACAAGTTGCTAACGAAACTGTGCCTATCGTGACGAAATAATGCTGATTTATGTTTAGTAAAATATTATATACTTAAATCATGTGTTTCTTCAAAGTTGTAAGTATTGATATTATTATTTTCTGTTATTTATTCATGTAATTATTTATTTATTTATGAATAATTGTCAAAAGTGATTCATGGCGGAGCGATACACATGTCAGCAACAATATCGATTTTTGCAAGCTAAAAATAGCGCTGCGCCTCTGACGTAGCACGATTGACAAGCAGTTGGGTTACGCCATTGGCAATCAGCATCTAAGTGTTTACAAATCGGTAAACTGCTGCCCGCCTGAATCAGTGCTTTATATTACCTATTATTTATTTATTTGAGTTAGTAATTGAATATATTTGTTTATTTAAACAATATTAATATATTTTCGTTTATTTCAAAGCAGTTATTGAATTTGTTTTTGTACTTTTTCTTGTGTTTACCGTCACGATGGCACTATTTTCAGCCAGGCAAATTAGACTGGTCTGCACAACACTTGCATAGATTAAACTAGGTTAGTGACGAAAGGCATATACAGTTAGAACGAAGACAGGACATTGACAATTTAATATTAAGTAAACTATATTCTGTTTTGTTCGTGGGCATGTCATTGTCATTGTGTCAAATTGTCGAATAATATGTCGTTTGCTATTTGGTAATTGTTGCTGCTCTGTAAACCAGGGTGAAAAACAGCTGATGAGAAGATTGGTGTGTATGCCGAAGTGCCAAACAGGTGACCTAGATAGAAAACTCGTGGCGATACTGAAGCGCCAAACAAGGTGACCTGTGTTACCGGAGTGTGTTCCTTGGTCTCGGGAACATTAAGTTGAGTATACTCAATATATTTGGCATGCTATGTGATTAATAGTGCATCTCTTTTTCCAGCTTGTGATGCATTAGCATACTCTTGTGCTCTGTTTTTTGCAGGACAAATTTTTCAGGTTATACACAAAGAGTACAATTTGCAGTGCTCATATATTAAGAAACATAACATATCAAAGAAAAATAAGTGAATAAAAAGGTCAGTGTAGGGCGACGCTAGCTATTTACCTAACATCATGGCTACTTTAGCTGACTTCGTAAAAGCAGGCAAAGAAATGCAATACACAGGTAAAGAGCTAGAAGAATATGCTGATAAGAAATTTAAAGAAGCAAAGGATGCAGAAAGAGACGAACGCGCTCGAGAAAGAGAGCATCAAAAAGAATTAACACAATTAGCTGAGATAACAAAACAAAAACAGCTAGAACATGATAAGGATATTAAGCAACAACAGTTAGAACATGATAAGGAATTTAAGCAAAAGACATTAGATCAAGAGAGAGAACTAAAACAAAAAGAGATAGATGAAATGACAAGAGTTAAAGAAAAACAAATTCAGGTAGAATCAGAGACACAGTTAAAGATGAAAGGTATGGATGTAGACTCACACGCAGAGATCTCTGCCACTAAACTTAAAAGTCAACAAGAAGAAAATAAGTTCAACAAATACAAAAATATTATCAAACCATATTGTAAAGAAGATTCAATATCAGCCTGGACAGAAAATGTCGAGTATCAATTTAAATATCACCAAGTTCCAATAGACATGTGGGCTATGATTTATATGAAGAACCTAAGTGGTGAGCCCCTTAAAGTGATAGAAGCTATACCAACTGATCTTAGATCTAACTATCAATATATCCATGATAGGATAATGCAACACTTTTTACTTGATGCCCCTGGGTATCAGGTTCAGTTCTCAAATTTAAAACCTAAACCTAGTGAGACTTTCATTGACTACGTCTCAAATGTTCAGAGTGTACTAAATAGGTGGCTTAAAGCAGCTAACATAGGAAAAGACTTTGATAGACTTAAGAATTTAATAGCCATGGATAAAGTCATATCCACTATACCATCTCCTTTTGCTAAATTTCTACAGCAGTCAGACATTGAGAACATAGAGCAGTTCGAAAAGAAAGGATCTGCATATTTTTCTTCTAACAGAGATATTTTTAAGACCTCAAATGACTCTGAAGTAGTTTCCTTTGTGAAAGACCAACCAAAAAATTATCAAAGTAAGAGAAAACCCTTTCAGAAAATCGACACAAAAGATAGGAAAGTATCAAAATGTATTTATTGTCAACTTTTTCATGACACTTATTCTATGTGTGACAAAGCGCCAAATTATCAGGCGCATCTTGAAAATGTTATTAAGAAGCAACAAAACAAAAGAGCTGCATACAGGCGTGCAATCAAATGCTTCTTTTGTTCCAGCTACGGCCATTATTCAAATAAGTGTCTGGGCAGCCAACGTATGAAAGCCAACAATGCTATTTTGATTGATACATCTTCTGATAGTGGTAGTGAGACTGAGTGTGAGATTGAAAATGATTTACCTGTTAACCAATCTGAAGATGTGTGTTGTGTAAACGATATATTAAGCTTTGACAGTTGTGAACGATGTCACCAATTTCATGCAGACGGAAAATTAGAATGTGGACATACAGTACCGTTCTCAACTGAGAATGTAAATGCAGCATTAGCCTCCAGAGGCAATTTGGTGTTCCACAATGCAATGGTCAACGATAGACCATGCCAATGTTTGCTGGACAGCGGCAGCACCCTTATTGGTCTTAGAAAGGAACTGGTGAGTCCAGATGACTATACAGGTGACTCTGTCAAATGCCGAACCTTTTCGGGTAACATTGAAATTTACCCTTTGGCCAAAGCCCGTATTAACACTCCTTTCCTTTCTGGTACCTTTACTTGTGCAATACTTAACAACCCTTGTACTGATTTAATTTTGGGTTGCTTACCCCAATTGAAACAATGTACTAGCGATGAAATAGCTGCATGGGAAAGATTAAATGCAGCTAATTCAACAACCAGAGCAGACACTGTAAAACATCAAGACACACTACAAGATGAGAGACTACTGTTGCTTTCTCCAACTGGCACAGATGACACCAACAAACAAAAATTCATAGAACAGCAGAAAGCTGATCCTAGTGTGTCTCCATATTTAAAATTATTGAAAGAAAGAGCCAAAGTGACCAAAAATGCATCATGGTTTTTTAGGCTTAACAATGGCATTCTTACTAGATATTATACAACAGGTAACCATGAGATTCAGCAAACGGTGTTACCTGTACAACACCGCCTTATTGTGCTAAAGATTGCACATGAGTCACCGTTTGCTGGTCATCTGGCGTACGACAAAACCAGGGCCAGAATTCAGGCTCATTTTTATTGGCCAGGTTTTTGCAATGATATAAAATTATTTTGTCGTTCGTGTAATGTCTGTCAACAGTTAGTACGTAAGGGTAAACATCCTACAGCTGAGGTACAACCTTCTACACTGGCTTCTATGCCATTTGAGATTGTGGCGGTAGATATTGTTGGACCCCTGAATCAGGTGTCCAGCAAAGGAAATCGCTTCATATTAACGATGGTCGACCTCTGTTCAAGGTGGGTTGAGGCAGTAGCTTTGAAATACATCACCTCCAAAGATGTTGCCAATGTATTTCTACACCTGTTCTCACGATTCGGATTTCCACGGACCATAATATCCGATCGTGGAACTCAATTCATATCGGCTGCAACGCAAGCCCTTACAAAAATGTTAGGGATTAAACAACATTTTACAACAGCATACCATCCAGCCAGCAATGGAATTGTAGAAAAAATTAACGGAGATCTTAAGCATATGCTGGCTAAGGTGACAGCAGAAAACCCAGCTGAATGGGATACACTGTTACCAACAGTGCTGTTCGCCTATCGGGAGATTCCCCATTCAAGCACGGGTTTCTCACCGTTTGAATTAGTGTACGGGGCTAACCCACGTGGACCCCTAACCATTTACCATCAGGTAATCACTAATTCCATTGAAATTCCCACCCCAAAAACACCTTACGAAATGGTGACAGACACACGAGACAAAATCATGAAATCGTGTATTATAGCTAAGGCAACTTTGGAGAGGAAGGGTCAAATCTACCGCCAATCCGCCAACAAAAGTGCAAGAACAATTGATCTTGAACCAGATCAAGACATACTTTTGTTACTTCCAGACAAACGAAATTTATTATTGACCTCATGGCAAGGGCCATTCAAAGTGGTACGTAAAATTTCAGATGTTGACTATGAAATATCAATAAACGGACACTTAAAGATATTCCATGTCAACATGCTGAAACCTTACTTTTCACGACAACAGACAGAAGTAGAGACAGACGAACAAAGTGCACCCACATCTAGTGATCAGACGACAGACATACACAACGCAACTACACTAGTTAGCGAGACTGGCATATCCGACGATATCCATACATCTAGCGAGAATACAGAATACGCACTTAGTACCACCACCGTACTGAATCAGGTAGACGACGACGGAATGGAACTACCCGTTCCTATTGTGGACAAGACTGCCACATTAGATAGCATACAGATAGAACAGGGACTAACAGACAGTCAACGACGACAATTAGTAGAATTAGTGACGGAATACAAAGACATATTTTCTGACATTCCAGGTAGGACGGACAGAATCGAACACTCCATTCTTCTTTCGGATTCTAAGCCTATTAAATGCAGGCCGTACTCAATCCCATTTAGCTATAGGGAAAATCTAAATAAGGAAATTCTTAATTTAGAAGCTAGTGGGATCATCCAGAAATCCACTTCTGAATACTCTTTTCCAATCGTCCTAGTTAAGAAAAAAGACTCCACAATTCGTCTGTGTGTGGACTATCGAAAACTCAACAACGTCACTAAGATCGACGCAGAACCAATTCCTTCCTGCGAAGATCTTATTCTTGACATGTCCACCTCCAAAAATCTTTTCTAAACTAGATCTTACTAAGGGATATTGGCAGGTCCCTATGAAGTCTCAATCCATCCATCTTACTGCTTTTTCAACACCTTTAGGAATATACGAGTGGCGTTTTCTTCCTTTCGGTCTTCGAAATGCTCCTGCCACTTTCGTACGCTTAACTAGAGATCTACTTCATGGAGTGACGAATACAGTGACTTATATAGATGATATATGTGTCCATACTGGTGACTGGACAACACACTTACTGAAACTAAGACATGTCTTTGACAGGTTGCGACTCTTCGGTCTCACTGTCAAACCGAGCAAAGTCGAATTGGGCCTAAAAGAAATTGACTTTTTGGGTCATGTCATTTCTCAAGGTCAACTTAAGACTGACAATAGAATTATTACCAAAATTATGAACCTGACCATGCCTACCACAAAGAAGCAGGTCAGAAGCCTTTTGGGGTTAGTAAATTACTATAGCAAATTCATACCAAATTTAGCGGAAATTACAAGTGTATTTTCCAATGTTTTAAAAGCATCTGTAAAATTAGATGTCAAAGATGCATTATTAATTTCTGCATTGTCAAAATTGAAAATCCTTGTTAGTAATGTACCAATTCTCCGCTTGCCTAATCCTAGGCTCGTTTATTATCTTAGGACAGATGCCAGCAGAATCTCCATCGCTGCAGTACTAGGCCAATTTTATAATGGCATCTTCCACCCGATTTGCTACGTGAGCCGTAAGATCACACCAGCTGAGTCCAGATATTCCATATCAGAGTTGGAAGCCCTAAGCGTCATCTATGCGGTGAGAAAGCTCCATCGGTTTCTGGCAGGTGTTCACTTCATTGTCCAGACTGACAACTCCCCAATCACGGTCATACAGAGTGGTGTGCATCGGAATGACCGTATATACAGGTGGTCGCTAATACTACAAAATTACACCTTTAGTATAGAGCATATTAAGGGTAAGGATAACATCTTGGCTGATACCCTTAGTCGACCATCTGAGGTAGAAATACCAGAGATTCCACATAAGAGTGTAGAGTAATAGATGTTAACTTAGTACAGTAAAATATGTTACAAATACATAGACATTATGTGCTGAACTGGGTACTAAGAACATTGAATTACTATGTGTCCGTAGACATCCAAATTAAGAACTTTGCTCTAAGAACAAATATATCACTTTGTGAACGAGGACAGCTCATTACTTGCTAGGCTCCATATGTGTTCCAGTGAATCATTTGTGTTAAGCAGAGAAAAACAGTGTCAGAACATTACATGAATACAGACACGAAAACAGTGGTCTACGACACAAGCGAACTCTACAGGTGCAATACCCATAAGACACAAGTGTGACTGTGTAATGTATTTCATATACCCAGGACAATTGTATAGATATTATGCCAATGAAAGCATTTTCTGAACATTCAGGGCAACGACTAACCTGAGGTATTTAAATACCATGTATATAAATACTCATTGTGATATGTATTATAACGTTTTAATATAGTCATAAATTATAGGTAGATTATCTCATTTAAGTTATATTTAGATTTAGATAATATAATAGTTTTCATTTTTTTTAACGGTAGATAGATTATTAATTTACCCACTTACTTACCTTAAAAGTAGAATAGGATAGTAATTTAAACATAACAACTAATTATAAACTACAATAATAAATTTAGATAGTAATAGTACCATTTAGTTTATTACATTTCACTTAGTTTCATGTCATTTGAGTTCATTCCATTTTAATGATCCAATCCATTAAACAAACATTATCATTTAGTATTATAATTAGTTTAACACCGTAATAGGATAAATAGATTATACAAGTAAACATACATCATTCACACCATGTAGATTAAGATATCAATCATATAGGGTTGTTCATTTAAAAACATTAGTTATAATTGTGTTATATTTCACATCACCCATATTAGAAAGGTACGTAACTTATTACATTTCACATTACCCATTTCACAAAGGTACATAACTCATCTCACATCAATTTCATTTTAAATAGTTAGATTACATCCCTTAAATTAGATAAATATTAGGAGTAATGTAAGCGTGGTTTAGTATTAATGTGACAGATAGATTAAAATAGGTAACACATTAAATATATATTTATATAACTAGTAGTAGTATTTAGAATATTATTTTAATAGAATATAGTGGTGAATAATACCAGGGTAGAAACCATCAACCCTTTTTTTTTTTTTTACATGTAAATATATTGTAAATACTTGACTTGTGCAGCGATTTGCGCACAGTCATGGGGCTCAACTCTGTCAGACTGAGCCAAACTTGTACTGTGTCACTCCGGGGTTTTTAAATATCTATGAGGGTAAAAGATGTATGACAGAAATAAAGGTAAAAGATGCGTGACAGAAGTGATGGTAAAAGATGTGTGACAGAAGTGTGAAAGTGAAAGAGGTTTGACAGAAGTGTGAAAGTGAGAGCGAATGTAAATTATACAAGAGAGAGTGAGATCGGTTAGCGGATTTTTCTACCGCTCAACGCGACTTTTTATTTTTTGTCTGCGTCAAATGTGTGCTTTCTTTGTTGTGCTGTGATGAATGTGTTGTGTGTAGTTTAGTGTAGATCTTAGAGAAAGTATTTTAAGTCCCATAAGACGGAGATGTAGTCACTAATGAGTGTGATACACTTCTTTGTGGCCTCATTCAACCGAATTATGGCACTTGAAAACTTACTTACATACACATGATAGTCAGATACACATGTTAGAGAGTAGATTATACTATTAATATAATCCAAACACGCAAACAACCAGAAAAACAAACATATAAATTGCATACACCTTTTGTAGATCAAAGGGAGATAACTCCGGGTCAGGGGACATAATAGACAACGAAACACTAACTTAACAGTGAAAGATAACTTTACACGCGGAAGCGAGATAGGTAAAGCCTGTCGCACACAGCTTGTGTAATGGTTGTTTAATATTATATGGGGGACATGAAGCAATTCATGTGTTGACCCTAAGAAAGTCAACTTTGTATGGGTAGTGAGTTAATTTACTATTTGAGGGCAGGTCTTATTAGACATACCTCTAATTAATATAATATTGCGATTGAGAATAGGGCTCACGCCAACCAGACAAGTTTGTGGCGATTGCCAGTAACCAAGTAAAGTGATACGACATTGTGACAATAAGCAGTAGAAGTCTATTAAGTAGCCCAAAGCCAGGTTATCTACAGTCTTTGACAAAAATTAGATACACTAAATTTTTAGAAACCTCTTGCGTCACAACCAATGAGTCAAAGTTGATGACGCAACACAGGAGGGGAGGGTGTGTGTCAAAGACTGACATATGAGGCCAGAGGTCTGCCTCAAGATAGAACACCACCGGGAAGAGTGGTCAACCTCATATAGATTAGAGGGGATACATTGCCCGGGATAAGGGCAGGGTAGGGGATAGAATGGAGAACTATTAACTAGTTCTCTCATGAGACACGGAGACGGTGACCAGATAACTAGCACTCTGGTCACGACAGAATCACGGCGCCTACATGATAGTCACGATTGCCAATCAACAGAAAATAGCTAATGTAAGCGTGCCAAACAGAACGGCACGCAGAAAGCCGAGGGACACCTCAAGGTCCTTTCGCGTGGTGTGTAACCACGCGAGCGGGCTAGTGAGACTGGGGATTGACTTTGTAGCGAGCACCTCGTTTTAGTATTGATAGGAGATTTGTGTAACCAAATAGATAGAATTAGCATTAGGGTTTAGAAACTAGTGATAGGCAATTCTGTGGCTTTGTTTGTGGTTTTGATAGCGACTGTTATGTACTTGTGAAGAGCCAACGGCAATAAAATGTATCATTTATTTCCTCTCACACGACTTGCAAGTTTTTTGTGTGGTGTGGGAGAAGTAATCTGATGATGCCTTACACATGAGTTGTTGACAGGCAAATTTTAGAGTTTTAGGCTTGCACACTTTAGGGTTATAGGCATATACACCGTAGGGTTATAGGCATATACACATAGGCTCAATTCGAAACGCTGTTTTGACAAATGTCGAAGCTGGCACCATGTTCTGCTGACTAGGTTAGATGGCTACATGCCAAAATGATGGATATATAGGGTGCATTTTTAATGACTGTGAAGTGTTTGAAAATATTGTCGGTGCAAGTTTTTGTATTCACTCTCTGTAAAGTTCATGCAACATAATAGGTAAATAACACTTGGAACGGCAATAATTTCAAACACTGCAGAGTCATTAAAAATACACCCCGTAGAACATCAAAATCGCACAAAGCCATCAAAACAGAAATCCTCGTTAAGAGCACTTCACAGTTTTGAAATCACTACAAGCCAAAGAACAACTGGTAATACTAAAACCAGACAAGGGGAATGGTGCAGTAATGATGAACAAGTCAGGCTATGAAAAGAAAATGGAAGACATTTTATCGAATCCATCTAAATTTAAATTAGATCCGAAAGCTAGCAACGCAGGGGACGTTAGTGCAAAAGTGAGGAAAGCAATCCAGTCACTGTTAGATAGTAAATATGTCAGAGGGGCGACTACACAGCTACACACGTGACTTGCTCACAAAACCACCAACTTTACGACCTCCCTTTATTGCACAAAAATGGACATTGCAGACACTTTCGGCAAAAGGATTCATGAGGCAGGAGATATAACAAGCGATTGATGTTTTCAGCGGACCTTAATGATGGCGACGGGCTGCAGGACACCTGCAACATGATAAAGGAAGCAAACCCACCCCAAGCCCAAGTGTGATACCTGGGCGACTAGTGTATGAAATCAACGAGAAGATGAGTGTTGAAGTGTTACATTGAAGCTGTACTTATGTATCCAATGTGAAACGTGGACAATGAGCATACAAGCTGAAACACATCTAATGGCAGTAGAAATGTGGTTTCTGAGGAAAATGCAAATAATACCATGGGCATATAGAAAAACAAATGAGGAAGTCCTACGAGAAATAAAAGAAAGCCGTACAACAATTAGAGAAATTAGACGTACGCAGTCACGTTTTTTGGGCATGTTATGATGAGAAATAAACTACAGAATTTGATGTCTCTTGGCAAGACCGAGGGGAAAAGAACAATAGGAAGGTAGAGAGATAAATGTCTAGATGGCTTGGCCACATGACGTAATCGAGTCAAAGACACGGAGCTGATCCACGACTCTGGTGATCGTGTGAGATGCCAAACATGACCTCCTGGCATGGCACGTGATGATGATAAACTCCAGTCATGTACGAATGAAGTCAAAATGCGTAATAACAGTACAACAAAACATGGCGTCAATCGACTTCCAACCACCAAAACCTGATCAATGACAGGAAACTGCAACTACTGCTTTTAATGGGATTCTATGGGGTTCTATGTAGCACCTCAACATTCTTTTTCTCGTTGCAAATGAAATCTTTTTATTGGTCAGTATGTTTTTCATCTTGCAAAAGGCTGCCTTCGCCATGGCGATTCTAATGGTGTTATTAACCTTACTAACAGTGTCAAACCTGGACATTATCCAAATCGCAAAATCAACACCTGCAAGATGAAATGCTTCAGAAAAGCTGCCAATCTATCCTAGACCGAATAAGAAATGATGTTTTCAGACAGACTGTGGGATCAACACCTTGCGCTACATATATTGAACGACAGAAGATCAAATGGTTTGATCATCTCGTTAGAATGCAACACAATAAACTACCAGCAGTGACGACACTTTTTTTGTTGTTGTTGCATATCCTATTTACAGGACATCGCTGTCAACACCAGCATTTTACTGCTGACGTTGATGTCTTGGCAATTTACGTTCAGTAGTTTGCCATAGCTTTCTGAAAGACCGACGCCCACACCAACATGTTAAAACCCAGCGCGACGCGATCTGCAGCCAAATCGGTCGCAGCTGTGTTTCGAAAGCAGGTAAACGGGCTCTCGAATCACATCCGCAAGCCTAAGCCACGGAGACCGGCAGTGACGACACTACATCAAAGAATTTCTGAAACGAGAGCGAAAGGATACGCGACAAGAAAATTGATCAACGACATCAAAGACATTGTACAATCACACGGAATGACACTATCCAGTGCCACCCATGGAGGCTGGAGCGCCAACTACTCCTCACCACAACGCTTGACTGCAAAAGTGGAAGATGATGATGATGATGAGTAACATAGAAGCCTTGAGTGCGAACAAGCAAGACAGGATGAATACCGATTGAAATGGCTCCACGCCAGAACACGACGAGACAGATTTTCTCTGCCTTTAATCTCGTATTCTATAAACATGAGCCCAATTGTTCCTCTGTTTTCGTTACGGCAAATAAAAACACCAAGAGTGGAATACAAAAATGGTGAATGTATTAAGTACGGTAGGTAATTTCTGTTTGCATACACGAAAACCAACGCCAGCGAGCAAATACCAAAACCATATGCTAATGCTAACATTGCACGCTATACCTTAGCCACAAAACAAACTTTGTAATTTTAACTAGATTAAGAAATCTGATTCATGCGTACAGGGATCTAAGAAATAAAATTTACTTCCCAACTACACAAACCTGCAGCGAACAGCTGAAGGTTGAAATTAGCATTGCAAATGTGAATAATGAATTTAACACGGTAGAACTACGGTCTAGGGGGAGTAACTGTGTAATATCGTGCAGGGAATTTTCAAAGGAACCATGAAAGGAAATGTTATTTAAAAGCTATTGTACTTTATAATTTGGGTCATACAAGGGAGGGGTAAGGATAGTGGAAAATATAACCAAACCAGACTCGTGTATCGCTTTGTCTTCCCTTTCCTTTTTTTCCCCACGAAGTTTGCTAGCTGTTATCAAGTTCTGAAGTTTACTTATCCTAATCACGCGCTTTACAAAATCTTGACTGGCTACGTCTAATTTCTCTAATCACAAAGTAGACAGGCATGCTTCGGGCAGAGTGCAGAGTTTAATTCAACAATCAAATAGATAAGAAGAAGACCTGGGGGTTCGATGGGAACGTTGGTAGATGGTTTTTGGTGGAGGAGAGCCTGGCATATGATACCACAACATCTAGTCGGAGAATGAAGGCGGAGGCAGTCATGGCGGCGTTCCGCTAGATGGGGGACAAACAGCAAACGTGATTGTAACAGACTCAAAAAGTATGATGAGAAAGGTGAAGGCATGCTTCGGGCAGAGTTGCAGTTTTCATTTCAACAATCAAACACAAAGAGATCTTATGGATTCCCCTCCCCCGGGACTTGCTGGTGTGGTGTTACAGAAGCAGGCGGACAGATTGCCTGCATCGCTCGGTGGGGTATTGGTGCATAAGACAGATGTGGTCTGGGTCCTTTAGATCATGTGTATAGTTCAGAAGAACAGATAGATTATCACGACCTGGGGAGAATAGTGCTGCAGGGAGTTATCCCTGGAGCCTGGTCGAGACTCACGACTCCGTGGAAAGGACAGGCGCACACATAATCAGATTGCTACTGGTACCATTAGTATTGGAACTCCTCGCTGCCTGTTGAAGATGAGGACGGAACACGTATGGGAATGTCCCGAGTGCTGTGTTGTCGTATTTTGACTCAACACAACTGAAATCTCAATTTAGGGTGTTTGTTTATTTCTTGTTTATTTCGAAGACTGCTGTGCCTGTCAGCAACTGATGTTTCAGGCATCATAGGATTACTTCTCTCGCACCACACAAGAAACTTGCAAGTCGTGTGAGAGGATACATTTTATTGCCGTTGGCTCTTTACATTTACAAAACAGTCGCTATCAAATCACACACAAAGCCACATAATTGCCTATCACTAGTTTCCTTAGCCTATTGCTAATCTCTATCTACTTGGCTACAGAAACTCCTATCAACACTAAACGGTGCGCTCGCTAAGAAGTCAGTCCCCAGTCTGATTCTTCTCCTCGCGTGGCTACACAGCACGCGGAAGGACCTTGTGCGTCCTTCGCCTTTTTGCGTGCTGTCACACTCAGCACGCTTATAGCAGCCGTCTCCTATTGAGTGGCAATCCACTGCTCTGTGGCTATCACGTAGGCGTGCTACTGCCGTGGCCAGAGTACTAACTATCTGGTCGACGCCTCCGTGTCTCATGAGAGAACTAGTTAATAGTCCCCCTTCATATCACCTACCCTGCCCTCATACCGGGGCACTGTGTTACCTCTGATCTGCTTGAGGTTGACCACTCTTCCCGGTGGTCTTCTATCTTGAGGCAGACCTCAGACCTCTATTCTTCAGTCTTTGACAGTTCTCCTTCGGAAGATACAGGTTCGAATCCTCGGTAAGGTGTGGATTTGTTTCTGCTGGGGGAAAAAATTAAAACCCTAACCTGCACATTTCGCGGCAACTGCACTAGCCAGGTGGCCTTAATTCCTCAAGCTCAAGACCCCCTCCTCTCCCCCCCCCCCCCTCTGCCCTACACTGCAAGATGCCATAGGCAGTAGATGCCAATTTATTTCTTGAAGGACGTTTGCATTCGGTTTTCTACTCGTCCATGAAATTCTTTGCATTTCCCTCTGCAGTCATATTTCCGCTGCTATTAGGTTTTCTCATCATGTCTGCTGATTGCCCTTTTTGTTTCACATACATGCTGCAGTTGAAATCTTTTTATTGGTGTATAATTTTGTTTCCTCATCTTACATTTTGATAAATGAAAGTACAAAATTGTTTTAAGCAGCCAGTTTTGTAAATTAAACTCTTTCTGTCCCAAACAGATGTGGAAATACAGAAGAATATGTCTCATTTCATTGGGGGGGGGGGGGGGGAAATCAAATACAAAGGCTCTAGAAAAACTGGGAATGAGAAGAGTGTTGATGAAAGAAATAAAAGAGGTAAATGAAATCATCCGGTCACGTTAAAAGGCATAACACTGTCATCAACACCATACTTGAGGGTAAAGTTGAAGGCAAACGAGCAATAGGTAGACAACGATACAATATTGGGCTAGTAATATATACCCGATTTGCCTCAATGAGTGTAACAGGAATCTTTCTCTTTTGTTTACACATTTAACGATAAGCCCAACATTTTCAGACAATACTTTAAATAAAACATGGTGAATGTTCTTTGCAGGAGTAGCTGTAAACCGTACGTTGAATTACTAGACAATGCTACGTTCAGTGGTTTGCCATTGGCAAAAATGTCTAGTAGGTGGAATATAATAAAAATGGAAACTTCTGCTCTGTATGAGAAATTCTGTCCGGCATATGTTAGTTAATCTGTGAATAAGCCTGTAGATTGTTGTTGAGTTGAGTTAAGAACCGACATCACTGCACTTAGGAAATTCCCATACGTGCTCCGTCCCATCGTTCAACAGTCAGCGAAGAGGTATACTACTAATCATTCCCACCGCTATCTGATTAAAAGTTCTCCTGGTCTTCACTCTCAATTACGAGATTAGTCCAGAATCCCTGCCGATCCCCAGCAAACTAATTCTTTCCACATGTGGGTTCTCAATCTGTTCCTCCGCCTTCTCCACTTGGTTCCACAAGCGCATGACCACCTCACCCTTGTCCATAGGCAATCTATCACTAAGAGGTGCATTCCCTGCTAGCCTATCAGCCTGTTCATTTCCCCGTACCCCCGCATGGACAGGGCAAAATATCCATACAATTCTCACAATCTGTGACCTCTGAAGCGACTAGCCATTCCACTGAAACATTCGTTTCTCTACCTTTCTAATCATACCCTTTGAATCCGGAATGAATATAATGTGTGTTGCAGTTGTCTCCTTTAACAAACGGAATGCCGCTGTTACTGCTTCCACCTCCATTCTCATCCTAGAGGTCGTAGTCGCATATGCCAGACTCTCCTTTTTCAAGACTCGTCCATTAGCCTTTGCAATAAAACCCCAACCACTCTGTTTCTCACCACTGACCCATCGGTGTAGATGACCATGTCGCAATATTTGTTACTCTGGATCAGCTGTTGCACTTCAAACTCAGTGCGGCCTGCTGCCCATTCCCTGCACTCACGACCCAGTGTTATTATTATCTCGTGCCAGTCCGTCATGTCTTTCGGAACTTCAACCCGCTGTTTTTACGATTGATGGTCTCTAAATCACACACCTGACTTATAGAAAGTTCCGAGTGTGCCACCCAGAACCTGCCTCGCCTTAGCCTATGACCCTTGACTATATCAATGGCTGCATGCTGCGAGTGATCCCTACCTGCAGCAACTCTCAGGTACCATTTGGCCGGAAGGACTTTATACCTATCCGAGATTGTTGGTAGCGCCAGGATATGCCTCATGCATATAATTGGTGTGTCCTTTATACACCTCAGGATTACCCGCATGGCAGCATTTTGTATGTGCTCCAACCTTTCAAGCTGGCTCTTTGATACTGTCAGCAACCCCAAACCATACTCAATGACAGAAATTATTAACTGCTGAAAGAGCCTGTACAGCATCCTCTGATCTACCCCGGTGTTGCCATGGCCCTCAGTGCATTACGTCCCCTACCAACCTTCACCACCAAAGCCTCCACATGATCCTTAAAAGACAAACACCTGTCAAAGGTGATACCCAAGTACTTCAATTTACTCTCTCGTCTAAAAGGACATTCATTCAACATAATACCTGGGACATCTGCCTTGACGATCCGGTTATCCAAGGAGTACCACACAACCGATGCATTATCTGCGTTTATAATGGCCCCTGCGTCCCTGCATCACTCTGCCACCCTAATTACTGCCACCTGTAAGTCTTTCGCCAAACTGGCCCTGTATCTGCCCTGTCTGTACACCAGCAAATCATCTGCAAATGTCAAGATTTTACCTACACCGGGTGTCCCAATAGCTGCGATTTTGATGGTGTAGACATGAAAGAGCACTGGGGACAAGGCAGATCCCTGTGGAAACCCAGGTGCTACAGTACAAGGGTCAGAAGTCCAGGAACCCATGTGCAGTGCAACCTTACGCTCATAAAGGACCGCCGCAACCCATCTAACAAGGCAAGGGCAGACCTCCATGTCCAACAGTGTGTATATCAACCTGATCCTGTTATACGCATCCTAAAGGTCAAGAGCTACCGCCGCTGTCTCTTGTTTATCCTGGAAGTCCTCGTAGACATCAAATGCAAAAGTTGCAGCATTGGCCCACTTGTCCTTTTCAGACAGATAACTCCCGAGCCCTTTGGGAAGCAGATTACGACTTTCCAAATGCTGGAGCCTGCGTGCTACTATCATTTCGAGAACTTTGCTATACGTGTTTTGTAGGGTTATGAATCGGTATCCTGTAGATTTGAAGATTGAGCACAACCCACTACTGGCAACGCTGATCGTATTCCGGTCCGACCATGGGCCTTGTCCACATCAGATTGAAAGCACTAGACTCGAGTTTCACTCTTATTTGAGCTCGTCAATAGTGCATATCCTTGACTGGACCCGGGAATCGAACTCTGGATCACTGGCGTGTGGGGCGTGTGTAACCACTTGACCACGCGGCTCACACTAGACGCGACCAAATTATCATACTAGAATATCACAAGGCACACCAGGAACCTAAAGTCCAGCAAACAATACCACATCAGTCTCTCCGGACAATGATGGTGTATCTGTTCCCCCGCACTATACACACGATCTCAAAGGCCCTGAATACACTTGCCTTATTATGCACCAATACCCCACCCAGCTGTGCAGACCCAGCCAATCTGTCCGCATGCTCGTTTCCCAACAACCCAGCATGCCCTATGGTAAAGATCTAACAGATGCTCCCTATCTGTGATTGTTGAATTGAAGCCAGCCACTCTGCAGGAAGCATACATGTCTTCACCCGCGGCTCACGCTAGACTCGAACAAATTATCATACTAGAATATCACAACGTCACCCTTTGTAAGCTACAGCTCAAAGTTTGCCCGATAGCCGCGACTGACATCCTTCAATAGATGTGGACCCGACTGATCAGATCTTCTCAATCTGGCAAGACACACTAGAAGCCTATAGTCTAGCGAGCAATAATCAAATTGATTTATTTGGTTGATTCAGGATGTGAGGTTTGAAGTTTGAACACAACCCACTAATGGCAACACTAATCGTATTCCGGTATATACCTTGGGCCTAGTCCACGTCAGATTGGAAGCACTATACTTCAGTTTCGCTCTCGTTTGAGCTTGTTGGTAGTGCGTATCCTTGACTGGACCGTTAACTCTGACGTCAATGTGGGATGTGGATTTTAATTCCTAAGAATATTTCGTTACAATGTCTATGGGGTATTATTGATTCTCTGGTCACTGGTTAGAATGCAGGGTTATCAGGGATATTTACCACAAATCCCAGGAGAAAAAAGTTCAATCCTTGAAACAATGGCATCTGTGTGTAGGTTTCCCTTCCCACTTGATCACCCTTTAAATTTACTATAGTGCTAGAAGGATATTGATTGCTCACAATATATAAACAACCACTTGTTGGAAACCACATTTACTTGATGTACACAACACTTTTGGACAAACAGTTCAGGTATTAACTCAAGATCTGCAGTTACATATATATATGTGTGTGTAATAAACACTATGCATTTTCAGACAGGCATGGGATTCATTGCATTATTACAATATAGTACCCAGTGACCCCAGAAAAAAAAACCAGGTTATTACAAACAACACAACAACCACAAATTGGATCTACTTTCATTTTCCCTCATAATTAAGGCAAATAATGATCAAATAGAACCCAACATATCAACAATTGGTTTCTGACACCTTTTAACATTCTCTCATTTTAAACACTAATGAGTTGGTGTCAAAATACTATACATATATACCATAACATAACCCTTTAGTTGTACACCATTACCATGTAAAACACTCTTTACCTTTTCCATGTCATCGAAGAAAAACACACACATGAAAACAGTTGATACTAATAATTAAATTAATTAATTATTGTGTTCATTTAGGCATTGCGGATGGGTATTCTTCTCCAGTGCAAAGCAGTTAATGTCCATATTTATCCGGGACAGCAATAAATACTCATAGTCATGTTTAATGTCCACTGAAGTTTGATGCGGAACTACTTATAATCCCTATTAGGAAATAAATTCACCACATATACATATCTCCTCCGTGGAGCTGAATTCAAGAATCTTCTGTTGCGAACGGCTCAGTGTCAGTGTGAAATTGAGGCCTGGATTGGTCATACCTTCAGGAGATGCATCTTGAGTCTTGGACTAAGGTTCTTCCCTATATCACCATATCCGATGAAAAGGATGCCGACCTTTCAGCTTCTCGGCTTATAATATCCGAATCTCAATTTTGTTCCCACAGATTTTTCACCCACCTAGTCATCAGTCTATAACCTATTCCACAGTTGATGGCATTTAGGCTGACATGGGACCAGCACAGAGTTCTGATTCATTATTTACTTTCAGTGTAGACATACAAGCCTGCTTGTTATTCATGTGGTTCATCTGGAATTAATTCCAGGATTCTGCTGCAGACATGAGACTGAAGAGTATTATTCCACCACATATCCAGGGTTGCAGGCCATCAGGTGATTCCCGTGGTTGCAGGCGTAGAGGCATTTACTCCGCTAACTGCTTTCATATGGTCTTTTTTATGTGTTCAGGTTTTGGAACCTTGAGGTAATCTGGTGTTGTTAGGGTTCAGAGGTTCTGAAGTTGCTTGTATTGGCTTATAAAGTTGTTTCAGTGTCTCTTCCCATTTTGAGTTGGTGTTCATAGCTAGAACTTGGTGTTGCATGGCTGGAACCTTATGTTTGACTGTTGCAGCTGTGAGATGTTCTTTCGAAGACTTATCCATTGTGGATATTAACTTGGTAATCCAACCAACAGTTGAAGGTTACTCACTGTTGTTAGTTTTAGTAACTTGCTAGAAGGATTGTCCCAGTTTCACTGACTTGGTTGAATGATGAGGCCATAGGTGATACTTCTCAGAAGTAACGCAGACGATACACTGTTGTCAGTACTCTGATGATCTTCATCTTTGTAGATTATTAGATCTTGAAGTCCATCCTGGATATTCCTGCTAAAATAGGACTTAAGCACTCACCCAGTCAGTTGTCTTCGAATTTATCTGTTGCTCGCTATGGAGCAATTGAGCGCAGCAGTCCATGGGTATTTCTAGATGCAGACTATGGTTAGGACATTCACTTTCTGGCTGTTGACCCAGGATCCAGGTTTAGTGATATAGTCCCACCACATTCAACCACCACCTGCTTCTCTTCTATAGAAAAGGGATGACAAGAATATAACACGAGCATTAACCTACTGTGTTATGGTAAAAGGTTTACAACACAATTACAAACACAAATACAAAAAAACAAGGCGAGAAGGGGAAAGGAGTGGGTGTCCACGTTCCACTGTCCCTCATTGCTGAGTAGAGCCATTCTGACTCTTAATAGTGAGTAAGGTATTTTCTCACTTTATTTTATGTTCTGTTGTTACTGGGACTATTAGATGAGTGAAGTCATTCTGTCCATCCAATATGTTGATATTGTCTCTCTCATTACTTGAAGAGAAAAGCCTATACAGAATCTCTGTGGTTTCTAATGCCGCGTCTTCCTTTCGGCACTATAATCAGCATTAGGTCAAGACTATTCAACATTGGCTTCTTAAGTACTGACATACACATGGATTCTTACATCAACATCCTCTAATACCAAGGTGCAACATTAAAATGTATATTCCCACAGGAAAAAGTAACAATCAGAACAGAGAAAATTCTCATACCAGAAAAAACCATATATGTACATTTCTCTGATATTAAGTACATGATAATCATACATAATAATTTAATCATAAAATTTAATGCCGGAGCCAATGGTTTTGAATTATCTTCAGGGGTTAATCCATAACTAAAACATATATTGTTTTTCCCCACTGCGTACCGCAGATGAGGATAGTAGCCGCTGTGATATATTTTGTCAATGACTGCTATTATTCGGAGGGTATTTATAAGAATAACTTATGCCGCATGGTCCAGTATTCTGAATATTGCAAGCAATTTATTCACATCAATCTTCGCTTCTGTTTCTACTACGGTGAGGCGATGGGGATTGAATCCTATCCGAACATGCATTTACCTCACGCGTTTACTTTAATTGTTCATGAATTTATATTCTCAAACATGGCATTCTCCTAACACTATTTTATGAAATGATTATATGTTCTTCACTACTATGGAGTGGTTATTAATCTGTTAGCAAAAGGATGGTACTAAAATTTAGCACTATATTTCCAAGTTACAGATTATGATGTGGCAAAATATTTTATCCCCTGACTAAGTGTCATGAATAGGCGTAATCATTTGTATGTCTCCGCGTGGATAAAACTTCCTTTCTATAGTACATAGATTATTTGCAGATTTCTAAGCATAAATAGTGAGATATTGTTCACAGTGCCTAGAGGTTTTAACATAGGAATATGAAATTGACAGACACAAGTTCTCTACTAAAGTATGTAAACAAGAGTCTGTTCCCACCTTGAGAAAATGCCTAGAATGTGGTTTTTACCTGAGTTTGATACTCTACGGTACACATAATATTTCTAGGTTATAAGCACTACTAGTGAGATATAAGTTCATAATGCCTATACAAGATTTTAACATATGGATTTGAAATTGTAAAACAGGAAAAATTACAGCGTGGCGCCCACATGTGTTTCCTTGGTAAACACCTTCCAGCCTGGTTTAAGAGAATTGACTTATTATTCTAACTAACTCTTAATTAAACATACTGGTCTATGTAATACCTAAATACATTTTAATAATGTAGATATAACATACCAATAGTTGAAGAGAATCATGGTTTTAAAGGCAACAATACCTTTTCCCCACACGGGGAACTTTTACATGTCTGCTCCCTTTGTTTGGCTGAACTAAAATGCTACCCTGGTCTTTGTTTTCAACCTCGCCGGCTTGGCCAGGTACGCGAGCCAAAATTAAGCCAACTAAATTAAGCTGCCACGGTCAGTCTATCGCTGTTTTATTTTCTCCTACAAGTTACTTAAAGTTACTTAAGTTACTTAAACAGTAATTGTAAGGGGTTGTTTATTTTTAAAGGGAGTCAATAAATAGGAAAGGGTAAGGACGTTTTATTATATCACAGTCAACAGGTCGAGTCGCATGGGAAAGTTGGCTGCAAGCAAGTGGAAGAATACACAAACCACTGATCGGGGTAAGGCAGAACTACTTTATTATAGGAACCGGCTAGTTCAGTGGTTCTCAACCTTTTTTGGCCCATGCACCCCTTCACCATATGTTCAGAACGGCATTCCCCCCTTTCGTATTTCCTCCCTATAAATCACCCCCCCCCCCCGGGCCACTATACCGTATGGAAGCTAAATTTAATAACACAAATTGGAACAAGTCTAGACGTCTACATAAAACGTGATTTGTGTGTCTACTTACATTATAAAACGAATTTCAGAAGAGCGAGAAGTACAGAACTGTAAAGTATAGAGGGAAAAACAATATCAAGTAATCGGTTCTTGTATTAACGCGATCTTGAAATAATCGTAATCCCCCCCCCCCCCGGAACCCTAAATCCCACCCCCTGGGAGGGGGGGGGGCGGAATTCCCCACCGGTTGAGAACCACTGGGCTAGTGTGTACTTTTAAAATTCTTCTGAGTGAGGCTAGAAAGTCGGCGTGGCCGAGGCGGCTTAACTCGCTTAAATTACCTCTTGTGACGGCGGCGTGGTTTGTTCATTCCACTGCCCGGTTAGTTGGACTTAAATATAGACTTCGTGTTCAGAAAGTTAGACATAAATATAGACTTCGTGTTCAGAAAGTTAGACTTAAATATAGACTTCGTGTTCAGAAAGCAATGGCAAACTACTGAACGTAAACTTGCCTAGTAAATTACAAAGAGCCAAAATGGGCTGGGTGTGATTATAACGTCCCGCAAAGGGCATGCAATATTTTTAGAGATCGCCGAGGCCTAGAGGTTTAATAAATAACTACCCGACACTGGTGGAAGTAAACAAATAACTATCTGAAGCAAGCGGAACTAAATCGAAAACTATCCAAAACAACCGGAACTAAAGTAATAACTATCTGATACGGGTAGAACTAAAGCAATAATCATCTGAAACAAATGGATATAAAGCAATAACTGTCTTACACAAATGGAATTAACGCAATAACTATCTTAAACAAATGGAAGTAACGCAATAACTATCTGATACGGGTAGATCTAAAGCAATAATCATCTGAAACAAATGGATATAAAGCAATAACTGTCTTACACAAATGGAATTAACGCAATAACTATCTTAAACAAATGGTACTCAAGCAATAACTATCTTAAACAAATAGTTATGTTATGTTATGTTATGTTATTAGTCCATCAAGAATGATGATGACCATTCATTTCATCCAGTGGGACGCAGAGGTGTTTCCAAGGCACCAGGGCCGGGTTATATACTGGCCAAGACCTATTGACGCGTCTTCGTCGAGCGTCCTGGGCAACAGGTCCCTTCGGGGTCCTGGCTGAAGTCAATAGGATCGCCGATTCCTCCGAAGTCGGAGAGTGTCTGCCTATATGGCGAGGAACCACCAGTCTGCACACAAATAAGCCAGACATGGGACAACGGATACTCACGCAAACCTCAGGTCCTGTATGACATCACACTGATGTTGGACAACAGGATGCCTTCATCCGACATACAGGACTTCGCGTTGGAGCTCAAGCCAATGAACACAAGCAAGCAAGCATTTCATCCAGTGGGGTTGAAAGTATGGAGCCGTGAGTTCTAAGATGGCAGATAAGGCCTATTTTGGCTCGAAATGTTCTTTGACAATGTGGACAAAGAATGCTTGACGTTTCTGGAGGAGGATTTCCTGCAGTGGTTTTTCTGTCCTGCCTTTTCTTCACTGCTCTTGCAGTCCTGGTTGCCTCACACGTGACTGCACCCTTACGTAATGATGCACGCCACGAATTTCGGTCTCTGGCTGCAATCTCCCAGGTGTCATGATGAATTCCAAAAGCATTCAGTGAGATTTTCAGAGTATCTTTAAAGCGTTTCCTCTGGCCGCCTTGGGAGCGTTTACCACAACACAACTCGCCGTAAAAAAAATCACTAAGGGAGCCTGTGATCTGGCATGCGAGTTAAGTGACCAGCCCAGCGAATCTGATTCTTCATTAGAGAGTGTGGATACTGGGCATGGACGCTCTTTCTAGGACTTCAGTGTCTGGGATCTTGTCTTGCCATTTAATCTTCAGTAACTTCCTAAGGCAGACTGTTTGGAAGTGGTTTAATTTCCTAGCGTGTCACTGATAAACTGTCCATGTTTCACAAGCATATAGCAGTGAGGATAATACAACTGCTTTGTAGATTTTCAGCTTTGTTTGCAGGCTTATTCCATTTCTGTCCCATACATTCTTGTACAGTCTGCCAAAGGCCGCGCTCGCCTTGGAGATTCTTGCATTCACTTCGTCATCAATTGTGGCAGCTTGTGACACAGTGCTGCCAAGATAGGTGAATTTGTCCACAACACTTAGCCTATGACCATTCACTTTGATATTCCGCACAGTGTGATTATTCCCTGGAGCTGGCTGGTACATAACTACAGTCTTCTCCAAGTTGATATTGAGCCCAATATTGGCACAGGCATGTGAGAAAGCTGAAACATTATGTTGAATGTCTGCCTCTGAGTTGGCATAAAGAGCGCAATCTTCAGCAAACAGGAGCTTTCTGATCTTGTCGCTGTTAATTTTGGTTTTAGCTTTCAGCCTTCTCAGATTGAATAACTTTCCATCCATGCGGTAGTTGATGTCTATTCCAATGTCGCTGTTCTCGAAGGTATTCGTCAACATTGTTGAAAACATGATGCTGAACAGTGTTGGTGCCATGACACATCCTTGCTTCACCCCATTGGTGACAGGAAAGGGCTCAGACAGTTCACTATTTTTCTGTACTCTTGCCTGCACACTATCATGAAATAGCAGTACTATTTGGACAAACTTTCGTGGACAACCATATTTTGCCATAATCTTCCAGAGTCCTTCTCTGCTGACTGTATCAAAAGCCTTGGTAAGGTCAATGAAAGTGGAGAACATTTCGCAGTTCTGTTCCTGATATTTCTCTTGCAGCGAAAATCATGTCAACAGTTCCTCGTTTTTTTCTGAAGCCACATTTACTCTCAGGAAGAAGACCTTGATCGAGATGGGTTGTGAGGCGATTGAGAAGAATTCTTGCGAGTATCTTCTCTGCAATTGAAAGCAAGGAGATGCCTCGGTGGTTGTCACGGGATTGGCGGTTTCCGTTACGTTTGTAAAGGTGGACTATTGACGCGTCCTTGAAATCTTGTGGCATGGTCTCGTTCATCCATATGTTTGTAAACACTTGGTGAAGCTGCTCTGTTAGGACCGGCCCACCTGCGTTGTATATCTCTGCTGAGATGGAGTCAGGACCAGGTGCCTTGCCGCTGGAGAGTTGCTGGATGGCTATGATTACTTCCACTATGGTTGGCAGTTCATCAACTGTATCATTAGTGAGAACTTGAGGAAGGCAGTTGACGATTTCATCATCGAAGAAGGAAGTTGCATTTAGGATATTACTGAAATGCGCTGCCCAGCGTTGAAGGATATCTTTCTTATCGGTGACCAATGTTCCCCCATCTGCACTGAGGAGGGGAACTATGTCTGGTGTTGTAGGACCATATACCGCTTTCTGTGGGTAGTAGAAGTTTTTCATATCATGTCTGTCAGCAAAGCCTTGAAACAAATAGTACTAAAGCAATAACTATCTTAAACAAATGGTACCAAAGCAATAACTGCCTTAACCAAATGGAACTAAAGCAATAATTATCTTAATAAACAAGTGGAACTAAAACAATAACTATCTTAAACAAATGGAACTAAAGCATCAACTATATTAAACAAATGGAATTAAAACAATAACTATCTTAAACAAATAGGACTAATGCAATGGTTATCTGACATGGAACTAAGACGCCAAACACACCCGAAAAGGATGTAATATAAGTATTAGCCACGGAACACAGCTGGGTCTTCAATCATAACGTATTCATAACTTTGTGAAACAGATACCATGAGGGCTATAAATCCCCGTGACAAACTGGGTTATAGCAATAATTAAAAATAGGTTAATCTATCAACTGTCTACATTAGAAGTAGCAAGTACCACTTATTCTCTGTATTTGTGATGTACTTTCGCATACAATAATAACATTCCAATACTGGCTGCTTTATGTCTTTGTCTTTCAAACCTTATAATTCCCAAAATCACAAACTCATGTATTATTCCGCCACATTCTTCCGACTGTGTACTTTAAATCATCCAATGGGTATTAATTTATAACTCTAGGGGGTGTACGTTATTTCTTTGTGTTTCTAAAACTTGCGATATGACTGAGCAGCATTTCAGATGGTCTCTTGGAGTACACGTAAACATGAGTGTATTAACGATGGATACATTTCAGAGCAGTGGTTCTCGTGACTTCATGGCGAAACCCAAAATTACAACTCCATAAATGGTTGGCTGGTGTGGTTGGTTGTAAGTTGAGTTGTGTCAAGAATGGAATTGACAACACTCGAGACATTCTCATATGTCCTCCGTCTTCATCTTCAACAACAAGCGAAGAGTTAGAATACTAATGATACCATCTGTAATCTGATTATGTACCCGTTTGACTTTTATTCGGAGTACAGAGTGTCGGCCAGATCCCCTAGTCACTCCCTGTCACACCATTCTCTCAGGGCAATGATGGTGTATCTATTCTTCCATTCTATACACACAATTCCACGGAATCTGACCACATCAGCCTTATGGTGCACCATTACCCCACCCTTTGGTGCAGATCCAGCCAATCTGTCCACCTGCTCGCTTCCCAACACACCAGCATGCCCTGGGGGGAAAAGATCCAACAGCCGCTCCCTATCTTTGAATTTTGAATTGAATCATGCCACTCTGCAGGAAGCATACCTGCCTTCCTTCACCCTTGGTTAGTTGTGAATCCTTTGTAAGACTTAAGGTTTTATGTTTAACTCTAATGCGTTTGAGCCCTGAAAGGGACTCGCATCTACTGGAGTGAAACTGGTGTAGAGGGTGCGCTTCCGACTCGTTAATAATTAAGTACCATCTCTACGGAGACATTGTTACAGCGCTCTCGCTTTAATAATTAAATACTATCTCCTGGGAGATAATGTTACTGCGTTCTCCTCTTTTCTCTCCAAGCCCAGGAACCAGCGGGGTGTGCAAGACCTGTACTGGAATTTCACATCAGAAGAGATACATACTGGGATGTGACAAGTTACTCATTATCATGTGCCATGCTGATAAGCGTGGGTTGTCATGTTTCGCCATCTTACATGATCACTAGAGTCCTGGATCAGCTCCATGCCACGTGGCCAAGTCATCCAGGTATTTATTTCTCTGCCTTCCTCTTGTTCTTCTCCCCTCAATCTTGCCAATTGTAACCAAGTTCTCTAGTTTATTTCTTCTCATAACGTGTTCGAAAAATTGTGACTATCTACGTCTAATTTCTCATATGAGTTTACGGTTTTCATCTGCTTTATGTAAGACTTACACGTCGGTTTCTCTGTCTCCCATGGTATTCTTTGCATTTTCCTCAGAAACCACATTTCCACAGCCATCAAATGTTTTTTCAGCTTGTCTGCTCATTGTCCACGTTTCACATCCATACAAAAGTATAGGTTCCAAGTAGCACTTCAACACTCTTTTTCTCGTTGCAGTTGACATCGTTTTATTGGTCAGCATGTTTTCCATCTTGCACAGAACCCAATTCAGGAAAATGCCATGAGACAATTTTTCTTTCTTTGTATTAACCACAAACAGGCAAAACATGTCGGAGATCATTATGACGTCATCTATGGAACATGCAAAGAACTGGCTAAGCCAGACGTGGCAGAACCGTTGCTGTAATTCATGACCAGGATTATTCGTGCAATTATTATTTCATTATCTCCAACCTGTACGTGCCTACACGTCCACTACGGGCTACAGTTGGTGTGCCGCCCCACCTGCCCATAACTTAACTTAGGGAGCTATTAAACTGCCACTGGCTACAGCCGACATATGCTGAAGAAGACCGCCACCGCCATCCTGCTACAGAAACAGTTATTGTAACATGTAACACACATGTTTCACCGTGAACCCTGCGAGCCGGCTGACAAGTAATTACCTAACACCCGTGGAGGAAACATGTCCTCTTTGGGCTTAATCCCAGCCAGTCCCTTTGTGCTGTGCTGAATCATCGCCTGGGCACGCCCTAATATATCAATCTACAGATGGGAAGTTCCTGTTCCTGTTTTGCACATCCCGCGAGTTTTCTGAGCTAGGAGAGGGATAGAAGATCTCTGTAATGTAGTTCCCGTGGAGAAGAATGTACCTGATGGGAAGAAAGTCTCTATACGAACTGTCTTGTACATCCCGCGCGTTCTCTGAGCTAAGAGACGGATAGAAGATCTGTGTAATGTAGTTCCCGTGGAGACGATACTTATGTACCTGGTGGGGAGAAAGTCTCTATACGAACTGTCTGCCCATCCACCGCGTTTTCTGAGCTAGGAGAGGGATAGATCTCCGTAATGTAGTTCCCGTGGAGAAGATACTTATGTACCTGGTGGGAAGAAAGTCTCTATACGAGCTGTCTTGTACACCCCGCGCGTTCTCTGAGTTAGGAGAGGGACAGAAGATCTCTGTAATGTAGTCCCCGTGGAGACGATACTTATGTACCTGGTGGGGAGACTAGTCTCTACACCAACATCACTGTGATAAATACAAGCATGTACGTGGTGGGGAGACTAGTCTCTACACCAACATCACTGTTATAAATACAAGCCCTTCTCATGTTTGAAGCAGAACATCGGACTTAAGAGTTAGAACTCAATCTTCCAGAGGATTCGCAAACAGCAGCAACAACACTAGTTTAATATAGTAAACTACACTAGTACACACTTTCAGGCGCACTGGGCATATGGTGCTGGCTCTATGTTTTAGAAACCAGTCGTTATTCTGTGGGTTATGTGATCAGTGCCACACCGAACGCCTTTACTTCATCGGACATTTTTTGGCACCCATTTTAGGCTGGGTTCACCAGGAAAACAACAACAACAGCTGCAAAATAAACTCTCTGTGTACTGAAACGGTTGACAAAGCAGCTGTTGGCGACAGAAAGAACTTCGACCACCATAATGACATCTTCTTCGAAAGTTACGGAAGACCGAATGTGCATTTCGCTATGTTTCTGCCGGATCACGAAATGCCATAAGGTGGATTCGTTAGTTGTTAGTCAATGATTACTTTCCATAAATGCTGTCCAGAATATTCTGTCGTTTTTGTCCTCTATCTTTTTCCATAAATATTTCTAGTTATTACAAAATGTTATCTTCTCCTAATGCGGCCAGAAATGAGTCTTTGTGATCCTCTTTCAAAACATTTAGATTATTCATTATGACTGGAGGGCAGCGCAGCAGAATGGATAAGGGAACTCACTCTTAAACTTCCGGTGTGCTGATGACGAGATAGCGGGTTCAACTCCTACAGCGGTCAATTGGACTAGAAGGCTGACGTCTCGTCCTTTACTTGCAGACGTAAAATACAAATACCTCAGAAGTCTGATAGCGAGTGACCCTGATAATAAGAAAAGCTAACCTACACGCGAAAATCAGCCCAGTGTAGACTACGCACGAGTTAAGAGAAAGTCAACAAACAAACAAACAGGCAGAAAATACATTATGGCTGTCCAAAGACTGGTAATAATTTCTATGTAAACCCACATCTCTGTGACCTCGGGCGATTTGTTACCTGATTATTAATTGTCCACGATTCACAGCCATATAATAAAAAAGGTTCTATGCAGCTTGTAAGAATTCATTTTCTAACCCCCAGTGATAGGGAATGATTGCATGCAATGCGATTCCTGTTATAAAATGCAGCTTTTTCTGGTCCTATTATGTTCTTTCATTCTGTGAGTCATCTTCTATCAGACGTTGAGTCTCAATGAAAAGTTAACAAGTAAAGGAAACCTCTCCACGTCTTGAGGCTTACTGAGTATTTGGTGCTAGCTTTATGTTTTCGACCACTCGGCGTTCAGTAAGCGATATGGTCGATATCAGCCGGGTCACCTGTACTTATCACAACATGGTACTACGTTTAGACCGGGTCACCTGTACTTATCACAACATGGTACTACGTTTAGACCGGGTCACCTGTACTTATCACAACATGGTACTCAGTTTAGGCCGGGTCACCTGTACTTATCACAACATGGTACTAAGTTTAGGCCGGGTCACCTGTACTTATCACAACATGGCACTACATTTAGACCGGGTCACCTGTACTTATCACAACATGGTACTAAGTTTAGGCCGGGTTACCTGTACTTATCACAACATGGTACTAAGTTTAGGTCGGGTCACCTGTACTTATCACAGCATGGTACTAAGTTTAGGCCGGGTCATCTTTACCAGCTACAACGTGGTACTAAGTTTAGGCCGGGTCATCTGTACTTATCACAACATGGTACTAAGTTTAGACCGGGTCACCTTTACTCGCCACAACATGGTACAAATGGTGTGGGCTTGTGACTCCGCCTTGGTAGGGATTCAAACCGATGCCCACTGAGATGGTAGGAAAGTCCGCTAGTCACTGCGCTGCTGCTGCACCCTGCCATCCGTCTGTCGTTTTTAAAAATACCTCTACCCTGTTCAACCTCAGATGAGAAGTTATAATTAGGGCCCATCCCAGCCTCATATTAATAATCCTATAACCGAACCAGCTCCGGCCGGCTCCGTGGCCAAAGGCTTGCGAACGCGGTTCTTGAGCCGGGTACCAGGCATTCGAATCTCAGCCGCGACTGATTTGTGCAGCAGACCGTGTCGCGTTGTGTTATAACGTGCTGGTATGGGAGCCGGTCGTTCAGAAAGCAATGGCAAACTACTGAACGTAAAAACTTGCCTAGTACATCAACAGCAGCTGAAAAATGCTGGTGTTGACTGCAACGTCCTGCAAGGGATATGCAACATAGAAAAAAAACCGAACCAGCCACATTTCAGATATTACTTTGAAAGGGATTGTTGTACATAGTAGGTCATGGCTGACTGGCATCTATATAATGTAAACTGTTTATATTATGACATCCGGCTGCAAGCCTTGACATATTTTCTATTGTTCTCATTATATTCTCACTGCATATTGAAAACAAAATAGCAGACAAGACGTATACTTTCCTGAAGCCAACCTTTATGCACTGAAATATTCCCAAATTGTCCTGATTCTCTTAACTGCCGCTCACTGCCAAAACATAAGGCAAGATCATACAAAGCGCAATTTTAATAAGAACAATGTGAATAGTTAGGCTTGGACGTTTCGGTTAATATTTAGAGAGCCTCCCTATGACCTTGACCTCGGTGGACTGAGGTCACTCCTTCTCGGTCCGGTAATTGGGTTGGGTAAGGGCGGTAACTAGGTCATATCTAAGGGAGATAATTTTATGACGCTCTTATGTTTCTAAGAGCAGATAACTATTCAGTGAGTGTATAAAATTATAATTCATTATTCAATCAATCATCAATAATGTGCATGCCGGAAAGTGTGGGCGGTCATGACTCGCCATTTCATTGGATCACCAGAGTCGTGGATCAGCTCAGTGTTCCTGTCTCGACCATGCCATGTGGCCAAGCCATCCAGGTATTTACTTCTCGGTCTTCCCCTTGGGCTATTCCCTTCGATCGTGCCAGTTGTCACTAAGTTCTCCAATTCATTTCTTCTCATAACATGTCCACAAAAATTTTGACTACGTCTAATTTTTCTAATCAATTTACGAATTTCATATGTCTCCTGTAGTACTTGGTCATTGGTTTGTCTTTCTGTACATGGTATTCTTTGCATTTTCATCAGAAACCACATTTCTACCGCCATCAAATGTTTTTCAGCTTGACTGCTCATTGTCCACGTTTAACATCCATACAAAATAACAGGCTCTATGTAGCACATCTACACTCTTTTTCTCGTTTCAATTGAATCTTTTTATTGGTCAGTATGTTTTTCATCATGCTAAAGGCTACTTTCGCCATAGCGATTTTTGTTCTAATCTCTACAAGGCATCTCCCATCAGATGTTATGACAATTCCGAAATAATTGTACCGATTCACTTGTTGAAGAATATTCCCATTTACTTGTATATTACATTGTGGTATTTCGTTCTTCCTAGCTACGACCATAATCTGTGTCTTTTTACAATTTAAATCTAATCCCAGTTGTTCACTATGTGCAACAACCGCATCTACTAATTGTTGCAGATCCTGCTCAATGTCTGCAATCAATACTGTATCATCGGCATATCTAATGTTATTGATGTTTCGCTTTCCAATGCTGATTCCATTTATATCTTCTATATATCTGAAAATATTTTCACTGTATAGGGAAAAAAAGAGATCTGGATACATTACACATCACTGCCTAACACCTCTCTTAAAAGGCTGATAGTATCCCACTTCATTATCAATCCTTATGACAGCTTGTTGCTTCCAATATGTGTTTTTAATAAGTCTAATGTCTTTCCCATCAATTTATAGATCTGCAAGCATATCTACCATGTTGACATGTCTTACTCTATCGAAAGCCTTTGTGTAGTCAATAAAGCAAAGATGTATATCTTTGTTTATTTCTATAGAACGTTCAATAACTGAACGCAGCATTTACTGTACCCCTTCCTTCTACAAACCTTATCGTTCTTCCCCTATTTCGAGTTGTATTTTCTTCTTCACTCTTTTTCTTCCTCACTCTTTGCATGATAATTCGTAGCAAAATCTTTGTGATGTGACTTATTATACTAGTTGTTCTATGTTGATCGCATTCCAAGGCTCCTGATTTCTTTGGGATTGCAATAAATTCAGAATTACATAATTCAGAATATATATGTCCGGTATCTAATGTATATGTATGTAACCGGTATATAATGAGTTCATAATTAATAATTTTAACAAAATATAAAAAATTAAAATTAAAAATAAGAAGACCGGGCGAGGGGTGGGTGCGTGGGGGTTGGGCGCTTGGTTGGTGCTCGGGGTTGTGAACCGCGTTGTGGTATTAGTGTCTTAAATACTATCATCGTGTGGTTACTTGAAAACCTTTAAAAAGTAAAGATGGTCTGTGTTATCAGATGTAGTGGGTACGGTATAGTGTCATTCGTTGTAAAGGTGTTGGTAGTGGTTATTGGTGGTCTTTATTGTGTCAAATTGAATGTTTCATGTAGAAATTTAATTGTTAATTTTTGTACAATTTTATTGTTGAAATTTTATTTTTCATTCAACGATAGTGACTTATTAGATAAGATACTTTTAATTTTCTGAAATACAGCTGTTGATTGCATAGGGGACAGACGATTGTCTCTAGTAGGTTGAAAATTTGCCCTGTCAGCAGAAAACCGGTTGTGGTGTGATCAAAGGGAATGTTAGTGTTAAGTGGTATGAAACGTTGAAAGTCGGTTATAAAATGAGTTAGATGGTATTCAAGGGGTCAATAAGGCAGACGTGGTATTCAGAAAAGGTCGACTTCATAACAGACACTGATGGTTGGTTGGAGACTTGACGCCATTGTGGATGTGAAATGACAACGTGAGATATTTTTCCCATGTGGTCAACAAATATTCCCACGTTTCATAAGTTTAGATGCGAAATTTCTTTACTTGGCCAATATTTTTTCACCTTTGTTTAACAAAGTTTCTTACTTTTCCTAAGTTTGGACGAGATTTTTATAAATTTGGTCGAGATATTTCTGTGTGTGGCCAATGTTTTTCCTATTTGGTCGACAAATTTTCCTACATTTCACAAGTTAGGTTGCGATATTTATAAGTTTGGCTGAACTTTGGCCAATTTTCATACTTTTAATAAGTTTGGTTGAAGTTTGGCCAACAATTTTTCGCTTTGGTTAACAAAGTGTCCTACTTTTTATACGTTTCGGCGATATATTTCGTTACTTGGTCAATCTTTTCCCTTACTTTTATAAGTTTGGTTGCAATATTTCTGTATTCGGCCGACCTTTTTCCTGTTTGGCTGACAAAGTTTCCTACGTTTTATAAGTTTGGTTGAAATATTTCTCTCTTTGGCCGATATTTTTTCACCTTTGGTTAACAAAGTTTCCGACTTTTCATAAATGTGGCATATGTATTTCGTTACTTGGTCAATATTTATTTCCCATTTGGCTAACAAATTTTCTTACTTGGCCAAGATTTTTCCGATTTGGTTAACAATTGTTCCTACTTTTCATAAGTTTCTATGAGATATTTCGTTACTTGGTCAATCTTTTTCCTTCTTTTTATAAGTTCGGTTGAGATATAAGTTTGGCCTATATTTTTCCCGTTTGTGTTACATATTTTCCTACTTTGTATAAATTTGGATGAGATATTTCTTTACTGACCGTCTCTGTGGCGCTAAGGACTTGCGAACGCGGTTTGTGAGCCCGTATACCCGGGTTCGAAACACAGCGGTGCTGGATTTTTTTGTTTTGTTTTGTTTTGGGGGAAAAAGGTATAGGAGCCGGTCGTTCAGAAAACAATGGCAAACTACCGAACGTAAAATTTGCCCAGGAATCACGAACAACGAAAATGCTGGGGTTGTCTGCTGCGTCCTGTGAAAGACATGCAACTTAATTTTAAAATGTCTTTACTTGGTGAATATTTTTCGCATTTGGATAACGACATTTTCCTACTTTTTATCAGTTTAGGCACAATATTACTTTACTTGGCGACAATTTTTCACATTTGGTTAACACAGTTTCCTACTTTTCATAAGTTTGGAAGCGATATTTCCTTTTTTGGTCAAAATTTGGCACCTTTTTTTAACAAAGTTTCCTACTTTTAATAATTTTGGACGATGTATTTCTTTACTTGGTCATTCTTTTTCGCCTTTGGTTACCAAAATGTCTTACTTTTAATAGGTTTGGATGAGATATTTATAAGTTTGACCAATATTTTCACCGTTTTTTAAACATATTTTCCTACATTTTATAAGTTTGTTTGTGATATTTCTTTAATTGAACAATATTTTTCCCATTCGGCTAACAAATTTTCCTACTTGGCAAATATTTGTTTCCCCTTTGGCTAACAAATGTTCCTAATTTTCACAAGCTTGCTTCAGATGTGTATAAGTTTAACCTGTATGTTTCCCATTTGTGTATGTCAAGGTCTCAAATAGGACATGACAGAGAGGACCGAGGACGGACATAGGACATGGGAATGGTACGGGTATAGTAGACTGTGCATACGCCCATGACAGTATGTTAGAGACAGGACTGTGCCCTTGAGTGATAGGGATGTTCACCTTGGACGGGATGACGCAGTACGCCTACCCTAACAGGCGAGTGCAGGAGAGTCTTGACTAGCACTACCTCCACGAACTCCACGAGGATCAAGTACCTCGTGACCACCTAACTGAGTAGGGAGCGTCAGACGGGACTCAGACGTGGATGAAAGAGGATGGTGGCTGTGCTTGGGAGAGATAAATAGACCATTTTACTTAGACTTAGACTTCGCAAATGAGAACGAATGAAGCCACTGCTAGCTGTGTGTTAGTGTGTCTGCTGAAGCATGATTATGTTATTCGCCGATCGAGTATCTGGCGAGCGTAGTGTGAGAGCTGTGCGAGATTTGTGAAATGATATTTGTAAATATTATTATGATAATGGATGATCATTAAAGATGTTCAGTGATATTTTCATGCCTTTCATGCCTCGTCTATACTCGCATCAACTGCCTCTCTGAACTCTCGGTTATAAACCCCTAGAAGCATTGACAGGTTCACAAAATTTCTTACTTTTTTATAAGTTTGGTTGAAATCTTTCTGAATTCGGCCAACATTTTTCACATTCATCTAACAAAGTTTCTTACTTTTTATATGTTTGGCTGCAATATTTCTTTACCTGACATACATTTTTTCCATTTAACTAACAATTTTTCCTACTTTTTGTAAGTTTGTTTGAAAGTTTTATAGGTTTGACCACTATTTTTACCCTTTGGGTAACATATTTTCTTATTTCGATGGACATGTTTCTAAGTTTGGTTGAGATATTTATAAGTTGACCGATATTGTTCCCATTTGACCAACAGATTTTCCTACTTGTCCTAGATTTTTCCCATTTGGCTAACACATTTTCCTAGTTTTCATAAATTTGGACGAGATATTTCGTTATTTGGCCAATATATTTCTTTTTGGTTAACACATTTTCCTAATTTTCATAAATTTTGATGCAATATGTCTGTTATTGGCCGACATTTTTCCCTTTTGATTCACAAATTTTCCTACTTTTCATATGTTTAGGCGAGATATTTCGTTATTTGATACCATTTTTCAAATTTGATTAACAAAGTTTCCTACTATTCATAAATTTGGATGCGGTATTTCTGTATTTGGCCAATATTTCTCCTGTTTGGTTACCAAAATTTCCTACTTTTCATGGGTTTTGGTGTGATATTTCTTTACATGGCCAATATTTTTCCCGTTTGTTTAACATAGTTTCATACTTTTTATTAATTTGGACGAGATATTTCTTCACTTGCTCGATATGTTTTCTCATTTGGGTAACACATTTTCCTACTTTTCATAAGTTTGGTCCAGATGTTTATAAGTTTGGTGGAGAATTTCTCTCTTTGACCAATGTTTTTCCCATTTGGTTAACAAATGTTCCTACTTTTCATAAACTTGCCTGAGATATGTATAAGTCGGACCTGTATTTTTCCCATTTGGGTAACAAAATTTCTTACTTTTTTATAGGTTTGGTTAAAATATTTCTGAATTCGGCCAACCTTTTTCACTTTCAGTTAACAAAGTTTCCTACCTTTTATAAGTTTGGCAGCAATATTTCTTTACTTGGCAGCTATTTTCCCATTTGACTAACAATATTTTCCACTTTTTATAAGTTTGATTGAAATGTTTATAGGTTTGACCACTATTTTTTACCATTTCTGGGTAACATATTTTCTTATTTCGGTCGACATTTTATAAGTTTGGTTGAGATATTTCTTTACTTGGCCAATATTTTTCACCTTTGTCTAACAAATTTTCCTACTTTTTATAAGTTTAGCTGACCAATGTATAAGTTTAGTTGAAATATTTCTTTACCTGGCCAATTTTTTCTCTCTCATCTGGTTAACAAATTCTCCCACTTTTCATAAGTTTGGACGAGATATTTCTTTACTCAACCAATATATTTCCCATTTGGGTTAAACATTTTCCTACTTCTTATAAATTTGGTTGAAATATGTCTTTACATTGCCAATATTTTTCCTATTTGACTAACAAATGTTCCTACTTTTTATAAGTTTGGATGAGCTATTTCTTTACTTGGCCCCTGTTTTTCTCCTTTGGTTAACACATTTTATTACTTTTTATAAGTTTTGTCGAGATATTTATAAGTTTAGTTGAAATATTTCTTTACTTGTCCAGTCTTTCTTCACATTCGGTTAACCAAGTTTCCTACTTTTCATAAGTTTGGACGAGATGTTTCTGTATTTGGCCGACATTTTTTTCATTGTGGTTAGCAAATTTTCCTACTTAGTCGATATTTTTTTTCCATTTGACTAACACATTTTCTGACTTTTCATAAGTTTGAACGAGATATTTCTGTACTTGGACAATCTTTCTCTCATTTGGCTAGCAAATTTTCCTACATTTTATAGGTTTGGACATGGCATTTCTTTACTCCACCAATATCTTTCACATTTGGTTAATATATTTTCATACTTTTAATAAGTTTGAAAGCGCTTTTTTTGTATTTGACCACCATTTTTAATAATTTGTCAAACATATTTTCTTATTTGTATGTTGAAGTGTTACATATAATTTGTACTTTTGTCTGGTACGAAACGTAGCAATGCGCAGATAAGGCTGAGAACATATACTGGTCTTGGAAATGGGTTTCTGGGGAACGACGCAAAGACCCGTATAGACATGGAGAGATAATGAAATTGTAAATACACTTTGTGGACCACCCTAACGGGTATAGAAAGGAGAGAGAGAGAGAGAGAGAGAGAGAGACAGACAGACAGACAGACAGACAGACAGACAGACAGACAGACAGACAGACAGAAAGAGAGAGAGATTTAATGTTTTTATTTAACGATCTGAAATCGTATGATGTTAGTGTTCGAACACTTATCTAGCTAATCAACCATTCACCCACCCCTTAACATCTAATTTCACTAAGTCATACCCACTACAACCAATAATACTAGCAATTGATACTTTTTAAAGGTTTTCCTTTGTAATCCGTATGATGATAGTGTTTAAACCAACTCCACATATCACTAATAACCGCTATCCACCCCTTAACAATGAATTTCCCTAAGCGTACCCTCTACATCCAATAATACCGACCATCTTTACTTTTGAAGGTTTTCATTTGTAACCCGTATGATGATAGTGTATATACCACTACGACCCTCTACAAATCACTAGTAACCACTACCCACCCCTCAACATCGAATTTCACTAAGCCATACCCACTAAACCCAATAATATCGACCATTTTTACTTTTTAATGTTTTCATTTGTAACCCGTATGATGATAATGTTTAAACTCAGTCCACCAAAGACCACTAATAACCACTACCAACACCTTAACAACGAATGACACTATACCGTACCCACTACAACCGATAAAACCCACCATCTTTACCTTTTAAAGGTTTTCATTTAACGCTCTGAAACCACATGATGATAGTGTTTAAGGCACCAATACCACAACGAGATGCAGCACCTTACCTCCCACCCCCGCTTCCCCACCCCACGCCCTGTCTTCTTATTTTTTTATAATTTTTATGTTTATATTATGCTAAAATTACTAATTATAATTTTATACACCCACTCAATAGTTATATGCACTTAGAAACATAAGAGTTTCGTAGAATTATCTCCCTTAATATGACCTAGTTACCGCCCCTTACCCACCCCAACTACAGGACCGAGAAGGAGTGACCTCAATCCATCGAGGTCAAGGTCATAGGGAGGCTTCCTAAATATTAACCGAAACGTCCAAGCCTAACTACTAATGTGCAGAGATTAAAGCATAATAAAGGAATAGACACAATCACAAAAAGTTCACAGAAGTAAAAGTATCGACTGAAGACTTTAGAATCAAGACGTATGCTGTAAAGAAAAGAAATGAAGAACCTAACAGAACATAAAGAAATTCCTAATATATGGAAATACTAATCATTATGTGCCATGCGATAATCGTGGAGGATCGGTCATGTTTAGCCGATTCACGCGATCCCTAGAGCGGTGGATCAACCCTGTGGTTTTGTCTGGATTATGACGTGAGGTCAACCCACCTAAATATTTACTTTTCTTCCTTTCCCTTGTTCTTTTCTCATAATTTTTGCCACTTGTCACCTAGTTCTCCAGTTTATTTCTTTTCATAATGGGCCGAAAAAATCGTGACTGTCTATGTCTTATTTCTTTAATGAGTTTAGAGTTTTCATTTGTTTCTTGTAAGAATTGCTCATTGCTTTTTCTGTCTGTCTATGGTACTCTGCATTTTCCCCAGAAAGCACATTTCAACTGCCAATAGAGTTTTTTTTTTTTTAGCTTGTCTTCTCATTGTCCACGTTTCACATTCATTCCAAAAGTAGAGGCTCTACGCAGCATTTCAACTCTTTCTTTTTGCTGCAATTGACATCTGTTTATTGGAATAAACAAAATCACAAAATGTTGACGGAAGTGAAAGTAATGACACAATTTTTTTAATCAAGACATGTGTTGCAGAAGACACGAAATGAAGGTAACTGACTCAGAAAACATGCTGAGGAGGGTGAGGAAAGGTAGGTTTCGTGCAGGGTGGCTTGCTTCGCTTCGGAGGTCACGGGTGGCAAGCATCACCTGGATCTTTTCTCCGGGGCATGCCGGTGTGCTGGGGAATGAACAGGCGGACAGATTGGCTGGCTCGGCAAAACTTGGTGGAGTATTGATGCATGACAAGGCAGACGTAGTTGCGGCACGTGCACATCTCGGAGGAGCAAATGGATCACCATAGTCTGGCAAGAATGAGGCAGCGAGGTGTGACGAGGGGATCTGGCCTACGCTCGGCGCTCAAAGGAAACGCGAGAGGACATATAATCAGATTGCTGCTGGAACTATTGGTGTTGGAACTCTTCGCTGGCTGCTGAGGATGGGGACGGAGCGCTTATAGGAATGCCCCGAATGCTGTGATGTCGGTTGTTAGGAAGGAACCTAAAGGGGCATGAAGAAAGTATGAATAAATGAAAAAAATATTGCAACGAAATATAGAAGAATAAAGATGGTAAAGACAAAATTTAAAAAAACAAAAGAAACAAAAGAGATGGAATACCTTAAAAGAAATTATCATGTGCCATGGCGATAAGCATGAGTTGTCATGTTTCGCCATCTCACACGATCACCGGCGTCATGGATCAGCTCTGTGTTCTTGTTTCAACCGTGTTAAAAGAAACAACCACGACTAGATGAAGTTGAGAGGTTAATAAACAGCCTTAAATTAAGAACACATCTACAGGTTGTGATAACATCACTTCTTCTAAAATTACATGTCCTTTTCTGGACGTTGCCATCAACCCCAAACACAGATTGATTTTCTAGCTAATTTTAAGTTCGGTAGACTACCATTGTTTTCTGAACGAGAAATCAACTTTGAAGTCCAAACTGACACGTGTAGGATGCGATCCCTTTTCTTCGACATCAGCGTGCCGGAAATTTACGAACTGGAGAGCTCTATTTTCCCTCGGTGACGTAGCAGTTGCTTAAAGTTGGCGGAGAACGCAGTGTTAAATACACCACAGGTTAAATAACAGAATATAGGAAACAGGAACATGGTCAAAGGAACGAATGAGAATATATATATATATATATATATATATATATATATATATATATATATATATATATATATATATATATATATATATATATATATGCACACACACACACACACACACACACACATATATATATATATATATATATATATATATATATATATATATATATATATATATATATAATTACCAACGAAATGTGGCATGTAGTTATGTACCAAATGCAGAAAAATTGCCGTGATACTTCACACAAACAAATGTTTTTGCAAATAATTTGGGAAGTACTGGCACCTAGCCGTCTTGATAGACGATAGTGTGTTACATTTCGTTTTTTTTTAAAAATAAAGCATAATAACCTCTTCATAGCATAAAGCCCGGGCTGAATGTAAATACCATGTGTTATCCATGTAGAAAAGTCCCCCTCTCGGCGTGTATTATTTACTCTACAGGAAAAGCAACACCAATACATCTGGAACAAGACAAGCTGCAGAAAATGCTGGATCAGCAAAGCAATACTCTCACTGTCCGAATTTTGGAAGACTGTATAAGAACATTAAAAAAAAAAAAAAACAAAGAAAACATTAAAAAAAATAAAAACTGTCATTTACTGCCTATAGTACCTTGCGGTGTAGGACAGGGGTGGGGGGAGGTCTTGAGCCTGTGGAATTAAGGCCGCCTGGCTAGTGCAGTAGCCGCGACCTGTGCTGGTTAGTTTTCTTTTTGCCCCGGACAGGAAAAAAACTCCACACCTTACCGAGGATTCGAACCGGGTCTCCCGAAGGATAATACGGCATTCTAGCCACTCGGCCAGCCGCTCCTAAGCATAGTATATATGCTAGCTGTAGACGAAATAGACCTACACGTGACAACACATTTAACATGAGGACAATTAAAAAGTAAAAAGGACAATGTAGATATCTTGGTTTATAAATTACTCAATAGCATTTGACATTGTGGAACGCAAAGAGTAAGGGAACATACAGAAAAAAAACCAATTTTCTATTACACCTAATACATTTCATAATAGGACTCTCCAGGGAACAATAGGCAGCTGTAGGAATGTATGATGATACACCATATTGGTTTGATATAGAACGGGTAAGCAGAGAGGCTTGCATTTTGTCCCCTCGTCTGTTTTAACTTGAATACTGAAAACTCATGGGGAATGTCAGAGAAATTATTGATAAGGGACAATTTGATCCCTTTATGATCGGGGGAATAGAAATAAAGACACTTCGACATGCTGACCACGAGGTATTAATATTCACAGCACAAATGGGAATTCAGAACATGATTAAATCAGTGCAAGAAAGAAGTGAGAAACAAACTGTAAAGCTTAACACACGGAGAGCGAAAGACAATCGATAAAACACTAATGCCAATATATGTATCAAAGGAGAAAAACTATTGAGAGTATGTAGTTGTTAATTTCTAGATTCTCTGCTGGCGGGCGATGAGGAAAGAATGGCAGAAATTAACAGAACTAACATTGTTTAACAAAAGCTATAGCACCTTTATTTGGCGCTCGCTCACTATGAACTCATGTAGTAGTGCACTGGACTGGTTGTTTGCATGTGCCTACTGCCAGTGTCCTTCGCTATCAGGCGAACTCCTCCAACATCTGAGGTACTTGTAATTTACGCAAGTTAAGGACAAGATGTCAACACTTAAGTCCTACTGTCCGGTGTAGGGGTTGAACCCCTAACCTCGGTATCAACACACCGGATGTTTAAGAACGAGCACGCTTATCCATTCAGCCATGCTGACCTCCAGCAATTAAAACCTGTATGGACTGGACCGGTACAGCATCATCGTCATGTGCCATGCAGACAGGCGTGAGTGACCAGGGTTCGACATCCCACATGGTCACCAGAGTCTCGGATCAGCTCTGTGTTCTTGTTCCGATAATGTCACGTGGCCAGGACACCCAGTATTGATCTCTTTGCCTTCTCCATCTTCTTTCCCCATCAAGTCTGCCAGTTGTCACTAAGTTCTCAAGTTCTCTTAACCTCATAAAGTCGCTTAAAAGTCGACGGGGGTCGACTTCATTACACCGGGTTTTATCCCATATGGCTCGGTCTCTTTCCGCAGCGAGGAAAGCGTCACACAAAGCACGAACTCCGTAGCTCTAGCGACGACCCACAGGAGTGTCCGAAAAATTTCACCCGTGAACCGAAGGACGCGGCCCGGAATCGAACCCACAACCTTCGGAGCGCGAGTCAAACGGCTTGACCACGGAGACCCCACTTAACCTCATAACTGTTCGGCAAGTCTTAACTGTCAACACCTATTTTTTTTTAAATTTTTATGTTGCATTGTCTATTACAAGACATTGCGATAAAGTCCGTGTTGGTTTTCTAGGCATTTTACATTCAGCAGTTTGCCATTGCTTTCTGAACGAGAAGTCAACTTTGAGGTTCAACTTAATGCCGGTGTATGGATTGAACCCCCTGCTTGCTATGTGCGCACCGTTTCAATAATCAATTTACGGGTTTAATTTGTTTCGTGAAAGACTGTGCCATTCGTTTTTCTGTCTATCCTTGATATTCTTAGCATTTTCTTCAGACACTACATTTTCATTGCACTCCAGACATCGCATTCATTACAAATGTCAGAAGGCATTTAAAGTAATAACACGGAGAGAGCGGGTTAAGATAAGTATTTCAGACAGACGAAATTAGAATAATACATAGGACAGCGCTGTTGATACAACGCCAGAGACGTTAATTTGCTCATCACTTAACGCTTCGATGATTCCATGTTCTCTTCATCGCTGCAGAATGCAACATTCCGTTTTTGAAATGTTATAAACGCCATCACGAACTACTGTAATAGAATGTTTAACTTGCATTCCCCTTTCTCTAAATGACGTCAGCGCTTTGAGATTACTGCAGGATAAGTTAGCGTCTATTTTTATGGGTAAGTGAACAGTTTCACAAATTCCTCTACACACTGAGCCGAGGGTTAATCGTGTCACAATTCCCCCTATATATTGGGCCGAGGGTTCGACATTAGCAGCTGATCACTTCGCTTTTGTTTCAATGGGTTGAGCGTGGGCTGTTTAGAAAGCGAAGGCAAACTAGTGATGGTAAAATTACCTAGTGAATCATGAACAGCCAATAAACGTTGGGGTTCACTCAGCATCGTGTATAGCACAAGCAATTAGTTAAGATACGTCGTAAAATCACTTCGGGAACATAGGGAGACTAAGTGAGAGGACGACCCGGGATGAGATGAATTCATTCGTTCAGAAGCATGTCCTTTGGAGGACCTCGCTCTCATAACAACCTTCCGGAAAACTTCTCGATCATAAGCAAGATGTCCCGCGTCCGATACACCCATCTGGAGATCATCCGCTACATCCTGCACCAATCTTCTATTTGGCCTTCCTCGTCCTCTCTTCCCAGGCATACACCCCTCCATTATTGTTCTCTCCAAACTTTCATGACGTTTCAAGTGACCAAAATATTTCAATTTTCTTTGTTTTATCGTCTTTAATAGCCAACCTTCTTCAATATTAAACCCTTGAAGTATGGATGCATTTGCTCTTTTCTTTATCCAGGATATTCATAGAACAAGTAATACGTTTCTCCTATCTTGGACATATAATGCCAGATGATGGCAGAAGTCAGACAGAAATCACAAAGAGAATAGGAATGGCCAAAAATGCTTTCAACAGCATGCAATCAGTATTAACATCTAGAGAGATTAACAACGCATTAACAATGAGAATTGTCAAATTTTACGTAAATTCAACAATATTTGTATGGCGCGGAAGCCTGGACATTGAACAAGCAACTAGAAAGTCGAACAGATGCCATGTAGATGTGGATATACAGAATATGTTGTATTTCATGGAAACAGAAACAATCAAATGCAGAGATTCTCGAAAAATTGGGACTAAAAAGAGAGTTGATGAAAGAAATAAAAAAAAAGGCAAGTGAAATATTTCGGCCACGTTAAAAGACATAACACTGTTATAAAAACCATACTAGAGGGCAAGGATGAGGGCAAGCGAGCAAGAGGCAGACAACGATACAAGTAAGAAGATAACATTAAGCGGTGGACGAACATCAGTCTGACAGAATGTACAGTCAAGGCGAGAGACAGAGGCGAGAGACAGACAGTCTTGGAGATCCATTGCAACCAACCCCCATTGGAGAGACCGCGCCTGATTGATTGATCGCTATTGTGAAACTGCGTTCACTTAGGCTACAGACACTGACCATCTCATAGTATTTAATAATTAACTTTCTGAACAGAAAAACAACATCATGCAATAATTGGTTCAGAAGTTGTTGCTTTGATAGCTGAATACAATGCCGCTGAGTTTACGCCAGAAAGAGTTACAGTTACAACCTTCAGGAACAGAAAGGGTTAAAGCAACATTTCTGCCTTAACTCAGTATCCAATCCCTGGTTATGAAGATGAAGTAAGAACTAGAACAGTGCAGGCGAAAGCTACCAACCGGCCCAGACAGAAAGAGTTAAGTTAGTTTGTTGGCAATCACATCCAAAATAATCACAATGAAGAGATATTTCCGGAACCTGGGAACTGCTTGACATAAAACAGGTCGCCACCAGTAACTGGTGTGTGGGCTGCCGTTGTCAGAGGGCGCTTTGTCTTGTGATGACGTCGTACACACACATGAAGTGCGCTCCAGGCAGCCGTCTGCTGCAGTTCATATCGCCAATGTCCCCACAAGAACGCCAATTGTTTTTCTAATCAGAATGAAATTTGCAGTGTATGGATACGTTGCGACATGTTCAGGAATCTCTACATCGATTGTGTATCGTTAAATGTTGATGAAAGTAATGGTAACTGGTAAATAGGCCCGTCAGTATGCGTAAATCGGGCAATGTTTTGAGTGGTTTTTCAAGATGGTTTCCGCTAAACAGAGCCCGAACACTTGTTTTAGTTTATGTTTTGACTGTTGTTTTGCCTTGTGTTTGCGCTGATGATCCGCATATACTACATTCTACATCGCACGACCAGGCTAGATCTAACATAGCATATATCAACATATCTTATTTAGACCGTGATACAAAGAAGGAAGAATCAAAGAAGTATGAAGGAAGATATGGGAAAAACAGTGTTATTGCTGCTGCTTCAGGTGTTGTTATGCATACCATTTCTCTCCTAAACAAGTCAGGGACAACTATAACAAATCATTTCGGATGTACGAATTACATTAACACAAAATTTCCGTCTGAGAACTGGATAGCTCTTGTAAAACGAGGAGAGTGTTCTGTCGCGAGCAAGATAAAAACGGCAACGAAAGAACACAACGCCACAGCAATTGTGATTTACAATAATGAGTCCACTTCAAACTCACAAACATTGCCACTAATGGAGCATGATAAAGGTAAGCTTGATATTTCATTTAGGATTATACGTGGTTTAGTTTCAGAGATGTGTGCACAATCTCCCAAGTTGACAAACAGATATTTGTAAGTAATTTAAGTTTATCCAGATTAGGTGACTTTATCAAGATCATCTACAGTAACAGCCTTGTGCTTGTACATTGCGTATTCCCAATTATGTTCAGTCCATCTCTGTGTTGACAAGCGGATATTTGTAAGCAATTTAAGTTTATCAAGATTAGGCTATGTTATCAGGGTCATCATCCTTGCACATTGAGTATTTCCCAATCTTTGCTCAGTTCTCCGAATCTAATGCAGCAGCTATCTCAGTCTCTTACTCTCTGTTCACATGAGGGGGGGGGGGGGCATTCAAATAAAAACCTGAAAAGTGTGCTAGAAAAGACAATAACCACACCATTGTCTTGTGACCTTTTGTTATTGTTAATGAAGGATGTCAAGAGTATTCAGCACTTGACATAATGGTGCAGATGAACACAGTGACATTAAGGACAGTTTAAAGATGGCCACCCCACTTTTGACATGCACTGAAGAGGAGCAGCATTCTATTATTCATTTTTTGATCAGTGAAGGGGTGAAACCTATAGAAATTCATTGGCGATTGAAATGTCCAGTATGGTTATGCATGCTTGTCAGTCCAGCAAGTGTATGAGTGTATAAGCTGTTTCATTTCAAAATGGCGTGACTTCTGTAGTGACCCCAGAGTAATTTTTTCTACAGGAATCCAAGCACTTTATTGGTACTAGAGAACTTGCATTGAACACAGTGTTGGCCACATAAAAAAATAATACATTTGTTCTGTACCTTTTCAGAATATTAAATTAATTAAGTTGCATGTCCTTCACAGGACGTAGCAGTCAACCCCAGCATTTTCGCTGTTCGTGATTCCTGGGCAAATTTTACGTTCAGTAGTTTGCCAGCACCGCTGTGTTTCGAACCCAGGTATATGGGCTCACAAACCGCGTTCGCAAGCCCTTAGCGACAGAGACCAGTTTCAGTATAACTGCCAAAAGAAAAATATTTAAGGTTTTCATTTGAAGCCTTGTAATATCTCCTTTCTCCTGGAAGACAGGATCAACGTGCTTGGCCAGGCTTCACTCCCAGGTCATGTAATCAAGATTACAATATGCTTTTCTCTATTTGGTTAAAACTACCTCTTACTGGCACCCTGCCGTCTTGACAGACAATAGTTTGTTACATTGTCCTTTTTAAAAGTATAATGACTACAACCCATGATGGGGACCAGGAATGATGTTATACCTCTCTAAAACACAAAACCTGGGCTGAATTATAGTGACCATGTGTTGCCCATGCAGCATGATCCCTCTCTCGGCCTGCCTAGTTATCTCCAATACATTTGTAACAAGACAAGCTGCAGAAGCTGCCAGATCAGTAAAGAAATACTATCACTGGCCGCCTGTCGGAGCTTTAATCCTAGACCAGTTTCCGACCAAGGCTTAGGGCCTGGTATGCCCTGCTATGATATTAGTTTTTTTGTTGCATTTCCTCACACAGGATAAGGCTTGTACCCTACCAGTTGTGCTCCTCCACAGGAAACCATTGGCACAATGTGGGGTGTCAGGTTCAGTGAGTGCCAGGTAATATTTGATGCTAACAGAAAGCAGGTAGTACCGCCTACTGTCATACAGTAGCTCTGTCATATTTAAGACCTGACAGAAATGTAAACTACCTGAGGCATTATATTATAATTACTTTCTGTCCTAGGCACTTGCTTTTTTAACTCAGGTCTTTTACAATCACTTTAATTAAAATCTGTAAGACTGGAGAGCTGGTATTTGGCGCAGTAACCAAGGCTGGTAATTGTCATAAGAAAACCGAGGTAGTATAGCTGTTAGTGTTTTTGCTTGCCGTCACAGTGGTATGGGTTCAATCTCCAGCAGAGACAGGATAATTTATTTCTGATCAGTCCAGCTCATCATCATCATGTGCCATGCCAATAAGCATGGGCGGTCATGTTTTGCCATCTTACACGATTACCAGAGTCGTGGATCAGCTCAGTGTTCTTGTCTCAACCATACCTTGTGGCCAATCCATCCAGGCATTTACTTCTCTGCCTTACCCTTGTTCTTTTCCCCTCAGTCTTGCCAGTTGTCACCAAGTTCTTCAATTTATTTCTTCTCATAATGTGTCCAAAACATTGTGACTGTCTGCATATAATTTCTCTAATAAGTTTACAGTTCTCATTTGTTTCTTGTAGGACTTGTCATTAGTTTTCCCGCCTGTCCATGGTATTCTTTGCATTTTCCTCAGAAACCATATTTCCACTGCCATTAAATGTTTTTCAGCTTAACAATGGGTATCAGACAGTTTCTGGAAATTGTCTGGGAGGTTAAAGGTGTGTGAAAGTGAAGTGACCACCCCCTGTAATTTTATTATTTCACACACCAACAGTTCTATACCTTTAATTGTCATAAGTTGTTTCGTTTTCATGTAGTTATACCATTCAAATATTCCTTCATATTTGTATATTACATCAATATAGTTTTGGAAACAAAATCTGAGAAATAAGTAACTTTAAACAACTGTATGTAGGGAGCGATGGTAGCATAGTAGCTAGACACATACTTCAGGTGTGGTGGCCATGGGTTTGAATCCGCATCAAGGCTGATTGTTATTATTGACCTGGGCTGTCAAGTTGACCCAGATACTGACCACATCACCCACCAACGGTTGATAAAAACAATTAGTTGCATATCCTTTACAAGGCAATGCTGCCAAATCGCTCGCAGCTGTGTTTCGAACGTGGTATGCGGAATTACAAACTGCGTCCGTAACCTCTTTGCCATGGAGAGGGCTAACGGCTGATAGGTCTATAACAATAGGGCATGCAACATATGCCCAAGTTGCCTTCAGGCTTGTAATAGATTCCTCTATTTTTTACTATATTTGAAAGGAGCTTTGATAGCTTAGAAAACTATAGCTGTCAGAGAAAATGAAGAACATAGAAATGGAAAATACATTCCTTGATGAGACCATCAGGTTATGAGAATCATATAATGTACTGCAACGGCACATTGCTGTCTTGACAGATGATAGTTTGTTACATTGTGCTTCAAAAAAGGCATAATAACTACAATATGACCATGGATGGAGTTATACTTCTCCATAGCACAAAGCCTGGGCTGAATTGTAGAGACCATGATCCCTATCTCAGCCTGCCTAGTTTACTTCAGAGGAAAGGTAACACGAAAGGGACAAGACAAACTGCAGAAGCTGCTGGATCAGCAAAGCAAAGCAGTGCTCTATCTGTCCATCTGTTGGAGCTTCAATCTTAGACCAGTTGCCAACCAAGGCTTAGAGTCTGGTCTACTCTCATATTGACTTTAGGTTGTATTTCCTGATCTGTATTTATAGTTTTATATAGATTATAGATTTGTATTGTTTTCTTTATTACCATGAATAATGTCAATATACCGGGTGTTTGTAAAGTCTCACTACACTTTGTATATAGAACCAATTTTAAAAACTCAATTAAATTAGTTACAATAGTCACTGCTATGGTCTAACGCTGTTTTGGGGAAGCTGGAAAGTACCACTGAAGTATTCATTATAACGTGTTGGAAATGTCCACCATGGGCTTCAAGACATGACTGTACACGTCTCTTCATATTGTCAAATACCTTCTGCATTGTGTCTGTTGTTATTTTTTGAATGGTAATTCTGATTGCTTCTTTCATGTCCTCAATTGAGGATACATTATTTTTTTAAACATTTTCTTTCAAGAAACCCCACAAATAATAATCTATTGGAGTTAGATCTGGAGAACGAGCAAGCCAAATTCCATGTGAAATTATGCGATTTCCAAAAATTTCTTCTGTTGATAACACAATTCTGTTTGGAGTGCAACAAATTACTCCATCGGACGACAGCCATTCGCTACACACACACACACACGCACGCACGCACACAGAGAGAGAGAGAGAGAGAGAGAGAGAGAGAGAGAGAGATGGAGGTCTATGTGGTGAGGTGGTTAAGCCGTCTGCTTCATGCTCTGGAGATTGTGGGTTCAATTCCAGACTTCCTCATTCAATTGACTAGTTCAACTTTCTCGAAGGCTTCTGAATGCTATTGCTGGAGCGTGATACTTTCGGCAGGCTACCATGCAGAAGGAGACAGAGCCATGTGGGATAAAACCCAGTGCAATGAAGTCGATCCTCTCGCCTTTAAATGTTTTTTTAAGTCCTAGACTTTGAGACGTAAATTACAAGTATCTCAGATGTCGGAGTGGGTTCACCTGATGACGAGGGACACTGGTAATAGAGAAAGCTAATCCACACGCAAATATCATTTCAGTGCACTAGAAATAGTAGCATGTGTATGGGCAATGCTTTGGTTCAAAGTGAGTGAACAAAAAAAACAAAACCACACGCACGTACGCATGCACGCACGCACGCACGCACGCACACACACACACACACACACACCTACCTACCTACCTACCTACCTACCTACCTACCTTTTGTTTTAAATGTCATTATAGTTTTGTAAACCATGACCTATGTAACCCTTAATCTCACACAATAAACTAAATCTCATAGAGAACAATTCTGCACCTCTGCTTCATGTCCTTTTCTTTAAGAGTTAAGAGTCACGATTTTGATTTGTACATGTTGCTTTTTATTTTTTATTTTCAGCTATTTCAGGCATCTCTGTGATATTGTCCCAGGAGTATGGGAAGCAGATTGTTTTTTTGTTGGATAAGGGTTACACTGTTCACATGCAAATCATTCCGGGCCCAGAGGAGAATTTGAACGCACAAGCCCAGAACAGCATCAGCAAAACATCAGTTCTGTTTGTTTCCATCTCATTCATTGTGCTGATGGTCATCTCCCTGGCCTGGTTGGTTTTTTACTATATTCAGCGTTTTCGATACTCACATGCCAAGGAAAGGCTTGCTGTAAGTTGGATTGTTTTTTTAATTCTTTTGGAAGCAGGATTACATTTACATACATGGGTGGAAAAGGGGGGGGGGGGCTGGGTGGGAAAAGACTAGTTAAATTTACATAAATGGGGATTAGGTAGGTGAAGACTGGTTAAATTTACATAAACAGGGGTTGGGTTAGGTGAAGATGGGTTAAATTTACATAAATGGGGGTTGGGTAGGTGAAGACGGTTGAATTTACATAAATGGGCATTGGGTACGTAAAGACTGGTTAAATTTAATTTACATAAACAGGGGTTGGATAGGTTAAGATTGATGAAATTTACAAAAATGGGGTTTGGGTAGGTGAAGACTGGTTACATTACATTTACATAAACAGGGTTCGGATAGCTGAAGACTGGTTAGGTTAATTACATAAACAGGGGTTGGGTTGGGCAAGACTGGTTGAATTTACATAAATGGGGGTTGGGTAGGTGAAAATTGGTTAAATTTAATTTACATAAACGGGTTGGGTAGGTGAAGGCTGGTTAATTTACATAAACAGGTGTTGGGTAGGTGAAGACTGGTTAATTTACATAAACAGGGGTTGGTTCTGTGAAGACTGGTTAATTTACATAAACAGGGGTTGGGTAGGTGAAGACTGGTTAATTTACATAAACAGGGGTTGGGTAGGGCAAGATTGGTTGCTTGCTTGCTTGTGTTCGTTGGCTTAACACGAAGTCCTGTGTGTCGGATGAAGACATCCTGTTGTCCAACATCAGTGTGATGTCATACAAGACCTGAGGTTTGCGTGAGTATCAATTGTCCCATGTCTGGCTTATTGGTGTGCAGACTGGTGGTTCCTTGCCGTACAGGCAGACACTCTCTGACTTCGGAGGAGGCAAGATTGGTTAAATTTACATAAATGAGTGTTGGATACTCATACTGGGAAAATATTTTGCAAAATTCTTGAAAAAAGATTACGAACTACTTAAGAACCCCAGCTAAGCGAAACACAACTTGGATTTAGGAAGAACAAAGGATGCACAGATGCCATTTTTGCTCTTAGACAACTTATAGAAAAATCAATCGCATTCAATGAAACACTCTACTTAGTCTTTGTCGACCAAGAAAAGACATTCGACAGAGTAGATAGAAACAAGCTGTGGGAAATCCTTAAACAATATGGAGTGAGTACACATCTAACAAACCTATGTAGAAGTTTATACAACAACAGTGAATGCATAGTGAGAGCAACTGGAGGACACTCAGAACTCTTCACCATAAGATCTAGAGTACGCCAAGGTTGTGTCCTCTCTCTTGTTCATAACATATATAGACAACATATGTAAAGAAACCAGCCAAGCAGAGACAGCAAGAATACCTCATGACGAGAACACAGAAGAAGAACCATCTGCAAATCTAACCATTAGAGAACTCCTGTTTGCAGACGACCAAGCACTAATAGCAAAATCAGAAGCTGAATTACAAGACCACATGAATAGTCTAAACAAAATGTGTAGGGAACATAACATGAAAATTAGTACAAGCAAAACAGAGGTAATGACTACAACTAAAGAAGAACAGACAACAACAATTCACCTAAACGAACATCCCTTGAAACAAGTAAAGAGTTTCAAGTACCTAGGAAGTATAATATCATCAAATGGCAGATCAGAAGACGAGATCGAAAATAGGTGCAATAAGGTAAATCAACTCATTGGACAAATGGCACCAATACTAAAGAACAAACATGTATCAATAACTACTAAGAAAGCACTTTACAACACAATCTTCCTACCAACTCTATGCTTCCAATGCCAAACCTGGACAGTGACAGAAAAAGAGAAAAGAAAATCACAACAGAAATGAGATTCCTGAGAAGAATACTCAACGTATCAAGAAGAGATAAGATCAGAAATGAAGAAATCAGGACTAAAGTGGGGGTTATAGCAGCACTAGATTTTATTAGAAAGCAGCAAATCAAATGGTTTGGCCATGCAAGTAGGTTACCAGTCAACAGCATACCACAACAAGCAATGATGTACAGACCAGATGGAAACAGAGGAAGAGGCCGACCACATAAACGTTGGACGGAGGGAATAGCAGAGTCCATGGGAATATCGATATATGAAGCCCATAATCGGGCACTCTCACGATGTTTATACTTCACCTCGACATCGCAAGGTACAGGAGGAATATGATGAGATGAGTGTTGGGTAGGTGAAGACTGGCTAAATTTACATAAACAGTGGTTTGGGTAGGTTACGGTAGACTGGGGGACAGAAGCAGGTTAGGATGAACTGAGAATAGGAAAATGGGAAAGCTAGGTGGTGTTTGGTTTTATTTAATTGTTGAATAATTCTGAGTTAGAATGCTTATGATAAGGATAGGACATTATATGCTTATGATGAGGATAGGACATTAACTAATTCAGTGCTGAAGGATAATATATTGCCAAATATGACCTTCCATTTGGACAGAAGGACGATATATTGCCATAAGGGTCATCGTATTTTTTGTTTTAATTCGTGTATCTTCTGCAGTTTAAATGGTCAGTGAACATACATTTGTATTATAATATTTGTTCATTTGATTGTGTGATCCAGTTCTACTGTTTATTTGGCATTGAATCAATTAAGACTGTGGAAAGGGAAGCATGCTGCTTCAGAATAGGGAGATGGACAGTATGGCTGTATTAACTTGGATGCTTTGCAGAAAGTGTTCTGTTGGGTTAAACATCATAGAAATAAAGAAGCAGTAGTTTCATGTTAAACTGCAAACCTGATAACACTAATGCAGTCTGAGAGATTCAACTATCTAGAGTGGATCGTCTTATCATTCACATGGAAACAACCAATGTCTGCAATTTTGTTTCTTGAATTGCACTGTCTTCTAGAGATCCTGCAGGTTTCTGAGATTTAACATCTAGGATTTCTCCTGGACAATGGACTGGCATTGGAGACAATGAAACAGCTAGAGCCCATAAAGCAAACATGAACCAACCCAGGCCTACGCCCAGCCAGTCTGTTTGTGTTCTACTGAATTATGGCTTCGTTACATCCTCAATTCCTCTCTGCAGATTTAAGTTTCATTACCCTCATGCACACATGGTTTCTGGACATGTAAAAGGAAGGGGGGTTTTGCAGCACAGTAACCTTAATGTTGATCTAGGAGAGAAGTCTCCACAGCCACTTAACTTCAGTAGAGGCAAACTCTGTTCAGGCCTTACATGATCTGAACACCAGTTAAACATAGCCTTTGAAAAGATTCACCACATCCAGGATTGTTTTGTCTGAACTAATCTCGGACAACCCATGTGCATGTTGTACAAGTCAAACATCCCTTTTTTTCTTCTAAAGTTGCATATCTCTCAGTTGCAGTCAACACCAGCATTTTTCAGCTGCTGTTGATGTTCTTGGCAAGATTACGCTCAGTAGTTTGCCATTGCTTTCTGAGCGGCCGGCTCACATATGCCGTAAGTAACCAACGTGTTTCGATCCGCTGCCGAATATCGTGCAGCTGTGTTCCTCATGTGGATATATGGATTACGGAGAAAGTCGTTAACTCCTTCGCCAGGAAGATCAGCAAACATCCCTTACCAGATGGAAATTTAAAAAAAGACAGATTGAATAGGCTGCACATGTGGGTATTTCCCAGTGCTACAGAATTAGTGCGCTGTGTTGAAATTACTTGTGTGCTCAATAGGAAGAGATTTGAGGGGCTTGAGAAAAGATGATGTCATGCCACTCACATATGATGCGTGTGTTCTGTTCTTGACATTTCTTAGAAAAGAAAAATAAAATGGCAGATTGTGAGAAGCTGTGATGGGCTTAATTGGCTGTCAGGTTAGGGATAACTTCTTGCCTTCATTCTCAGATGTGCAAGTGGTGAATGAGTTGCATTGCACCGTTTCATCAAGCCTGTGGCTCAGTACATCTGACTTCGACAAGCATTCTTTTGCGCTTGCTTTCCCTAGCCTTTGATTGTCCCCAGTCTTTTTACAAATCAGCCGGTTTGTGTATAATTTGATCTGGTCCCTACCCCTTTACCTGTCCAAAATGGGTGACCCTACCAGTAGCTGTTCTGCCATTGGCATAGCTTTTAGGGGTCATTCGAACACACCCCGCTACTACTGCAAGGTAGATACACAACAGAGTAGATTCAAATATAAATTTTACCTTTAGTCTTCTTCTCATAGTCCATGCATTGCGACCTTGGTGATAATCATCATCATCAAGTGCCATGCCGGCTGGCATAGGCATTACATGACTCTCCACAGATCTCAGCCTTTGGTTTCTGGATCAACTCTGCTGATGATATTCCTCCATGCCACCGTCTCAATCCATCCAGCATAATTTCTCTTGGTCTGCCTCTCTTCCCCTCAATCTTTCCAGTTGTCACAGTGTTGTCCAATGCTTCTCTTCTCATCACATGACCAAAGAAAGCTTCTTGCCTCTTTCTTATTGTTGTATATAGTGTTCTAGTTTCATTAGTCTCTTTCAGGTAGTCGTTGTTAGTTACTTTGGCAGCCCAAGGAATTCGCAACACTACATCTCTGTTGCTTCCAAGTTCTTCCTAATTTGTTCATTTACATTCCAAGATTCACTGCCATATAACAAAACAGGTTCTATATAGCACTTCAGCACTTAATTTCTTACATTCAATGATAGTGACTTATTACATAAGATATCTTCATTTTATATAATGCAGCTTTTGCTGCCCTATTCTGCTCTTAATCTCTGTTGTGCATCTTCCATCTGACGTTATAAATGCACCTAGGTATTTAAAATTATCCACTTGGTTAAGAATGTTATTTCTATTTCTATGTCACATTTGGGTGTCACCTTTTTCTTTGATATCACCATTGTTACTGTTTGTGATCATGTCTGTCCCGATCCTTCTGTCTTGTGTACTGCCAGTCATTTCTGAAACTGATGTTCCTCCATGATATGATGGCAAACTATCCAGCATCTTCTCTCTTGGTCTCCCTCTGCCTCATCTCCCATTCAACTTTCCTGTTGTACCAACATACTCCATCTATCCCTTTCTCATTGACATGCCCAGAGAATATGGGCTTTCTTCTTCTGATATACAGACAGACACTTCTCTTTGTGAGTTAACTTCTTTCAAGATATCTTCATTCCACTTTCTATCCATCCATGGTCTTTCATCATGTAATCTAACTGTTAATAAATAAAAGCACATACCTAACTATTTTTATTTGTTATTGTTTTATCCTGCCGTAGCTGTTACTTCTCTTGTCTTGTTATTGTTATATCCTGCCGTAGCTGTTACTTCTCTTGTCTTGTTATTGTTATATCTTGCCATAGCTGTTATTCTCTTGTCTTGTTATTGTTATATCCTGCCATAGCTGTTACTTCTCTTGTCTTGTTATTGTTATATCCTGCCGTAGCTGTTACTTCTCTTGTCTTGTTATTGTTATATCCTGCCGTAGCTGTTACTTCTCTTGTCTTGTTATTGTTATATCCTGCCGTAGCTGTTACTTCTCTTGTCTTGTTATTGTTATATCCTGCCGTAGCTGTTACTTCTCTTGTCTTGTTATTGTTATATCCTGCCGTAGCTGTTACTTCTCTTGTCTTGTTATTGTTATATCCTGCCGTAGCTGTTACTTCTCTTGTCTTGTTATTGTTATATCCTGCCATAGCTGTTACTTCTCTTGTCTTGTTATTGTTATATCCTGCCATAGCTGTTACTTCTCTTGTCTTGTTATTGTTATATCCTGCCATAGCTGTTACTTCTCTTGTCTTGTTATTGTTATATCCTGCCATAGCTGTTACTTCTCTTGTCTTGTTATTGTTATATCCTGCCATAGCTGTTACTTCTCTTGTCTTGTTATTGTTATATCCTGCCATAGCTGTTACTTCTCTTGTCTTGTTATTGTTATATCCTGCCATAGCTGTTACTTCTCTTGTCTTGTTATTGTTATATCCTGCCATAGCTGTTACTTCTCTTGTCCAGCTGTTAGTCTTACAGGTGTAAGATCACTAGTCTTTCATGGACCATAACAATTGAGGTTTGAGGTCCCTATTTGGGATCTCAAATTTTTGTGCATAATGTTTTTATTGAAGCATATGCTCAGCTATCATTTCATACTGAAGACAACTGCAGGCTGTTTCTGTTCAAACTGAGAAACAAGTAACTCGTAAACCTATAGTGGCCAGTTCCCGACTGAAATAGTTTAGAGAAAGACGTGGCTTGAAAGTTTTAGTGTTTTGGGGTGCCCTTTTTGGTGCATAACTAGTTGTAGTGACTTTATAAAATTAGTACCAGATTACAGGCCAGAGCATGACAGCATCAACAAGATGGAGAGACTGGAAAGGGTGCAGAATGAGGCCATGAGCATTATATCTATGTATATATCATGTGGTCATGAAACAAATTCAGCCTCAGGTGGAGTTTGAACCAAGGGCCTCTGGACAAACAAATTAGAGCACATAAGTTACTTTCACTAAATTACTTCTTCCTTAACCTATGAACATTTTAGATTACGTGATGAAAGACCATGGATGGGTAGAAAGTGGGATGAAGATATCTTGAAAGAAGTTACTGTGGCTCCAGGGTGTGGAGTGATCTAGAGGTTGTGTCTGCCTATATTTCGTTTCACAGTCTGGACTGTGTGCATTTTTTTGTAAAATAAGAACAAAATTGCAAACTCTTCCCTGATCCTGGTGTAGTTGATTGGAAATCGATCCTTCTCAGATGAGGGCAGAAACTTTGAGTTCGTTACAAATCCCTCAGCATTGGGAAATTGAGAAGTGCATGCCAAGTAGGCCACCATCTAGGCGACATTAAAAGAAGTGTACACCCACCCACAGAAAGAAAATTTATATCATGTACGAGTATGATTCTGGTATCTTCGCAGGTGCTACAGAGTTTGTGCACTGTGCAAAGAACCTCCTTGTGTGATATATGAGGGGAACTTATGGATATATCTTCTGTTTGCAGTGAAACCATACCAAGCTATACTTTGTTTTTATATAACCAATATTACTGTAAATACAGTCGAGTCCACTTAAGTCAAACTCGGATAAGTAGAATTTCTCTTAAGTCGACGTTGCTGGTTTAGTCCTGCCCATTATCCTTCTTTATCATTGTATAAAAAGTCCCGATAAGTTGAATTCGGCTAACTTAAATTTTCGGATTAGTCGAACATAAAAATTAATACCGACTATATAAGTGTTCATGTTTAAGTCGACAGTGATAGACAGCGAGCTAGAACTGCCGCATGCGATTTTGTTGATGCTGCCCTTTTAAAATGGTTCACTGTGATTAGATTGGCAAATGTACCAGTAAATGGGCCTGTGAACATTGACAATGATGTTTCTACTAGTGCCACTCTTACAAGCACTGATATTATAGGGCTATTTATGCCAGTCATTCAACCAACAGACCCTTCCAGCCATGACTCTGATGATGAGGCTGACTGTGGGCTGCAAGCACAACCTGTATCACCGTCATATATTTTGGCATGGATTGACACAATTGACATTTACATGATGCAGACTGGATGTTCAGATGATGCAGTCTCACCATTTTGTGCCTTTAAACAGGCCATGGGAAGATATTTTTCACAAGTCAAGAAGCAAAGCAAAATCACAGACTTTTTCTTTAATTAATTTTGAAATTTTCATATCACTTTATTCTACAATAATTAAACATTTCAATATTTCTGATATTGTATTGCTATTTATGTGTTCACTAACTGTGTTTCCTAAGTGGTACAATCATTTTACTCAATCCTACTGCATGGTATTAGTGTAAATTAGTGTAAATGTGTGCAGTCTGGGTAAGTAGAATTTCTGATAAGTAGAACAAATTCCTTCGGCCCCTGTGACTGACTCCACTGTATATGCATACTTGTGGCACACATATTGAATATTATTTGAAGCTTAGAATTCCCTAACTTGCTTTTCCTCAGAGACGCCTTGTTTGTGCAGCCAAGAAAGCCATCGCCAAAATTCCACAGAGAACTGTGAAAGTGGGAGATAAGGTAGGCAGTTATTGGATATTTGGGCGTATGTGTTCTTTTTGTTGAGTTCTAAAATATTGTTTTTCGTTCTCTTTGTTGATATGTTGATCCTGTTCTACATGGGAGTTTATATTCTTGATATAATTTATTTATTGATGTTGTATAGTTAAAAAAAATTATAGCTTTTGCTTTTGTGTTTATTATTTTTATCTGTGGCTTATATCTTATATATCCTTTTCTCCTGATAGTGTTTTGTTTCTTGCTACTTGTTTCTGTGCTCATTTGTTGCATGTTACAACATTGCTTAGCTCTTTCCCTACGTGTAGTCTGTTGGTTAACTCAGTCGCTATATACTGTCTGTTTCTGAGCACAGTCACATTATGAGTTTCCTAGCTCATCATAATTATGCAGTGGCTTGTCTTGGACAGAACTTTTCCCCCATGTCTAGTCTTTCAAAATGTGCCTTTGTCCTAGATGTCCTGCTTCTATTTCTGTCTTATTTAAATTATCTATCACATTGAGGTCAGTATGGCCGAATTGATAAGAGTGCTTGCTCTTAAACTTCCTGTTTGCTGATGCCAAGGAAGCAGGTTCAACCTGGACTAAAATATTGACTTCTCATCCTTGACTTCGGAATTACAAGTATCTCAGAAGTCTACAGTGGGTTCGCTGATGACGAGGGACACTGGTATTAGGAAAAGCTAATTCACATGCAAAAATCAGTCCAGTGCACTAGAAGTAACAGCATGTGTGGACTACGCTTGAGTTCAAAGCGAGCGAACGCAAAATGAAAAATCTATGGTATCTTGAAGTTATCTACTTTGTTGTCTTCTCCTTCTGTGCTTCCCTAGTACAACAACTCTCCACGTAATAATCTTTCCAGACATTCATGTTTTATACATGCCCACAATCTTTATTTTTCCTCAGGTTTAATTTAACAACCATTCATTCTTCAGTATTGATCTCTTGTTGGATAGATCTGTGTGTTCTCTTATGGATAGATCTGTGTGTTCTCTTGTTGGATAGATCTGTTTGTTCTCTTTTTGGATAGATCTGTTTATTCTCTTTTTGGATAGATCTTTGTGGTCTCTTGTTGGATAGATCTTTGTGTTCTCTTGTTGTATAGATCTGTGTGTTCTCTTGTATAGATCTGTGCGTTCTCTTGTTGTATAGATCTGTGTGTTCTCTTGTTGGATGGACCTGTTTGTTCTCTTGTTGGATAGATCTGTTTGTTCTGTTTTTATGTCTAACTGATTAAGTGCCATGGGGCGATCAAATTTCTTAAGTGACTTCCAATATTTGCCGTGGACTTATATATCACTGACATGTTGTCGTTGCGCTATAATACAACATGTCTGCTACCATATTGGCAACTTTTAAGTCATAACTGTGACACATGCCAACTTCCCATTTCCCATCATCCATGTTTGTTTGGTAATAACCTACTTTTCCTTTGGCACAGAATCTATGAACACACTTCTGTAACTCATATTGAAAGGCATATTGTATTGTTTATTTAGTTGATTTGTTAAATATCCTAGTTTAGCAGCCGTGTATTGCCACTGGGGAATATGCACACTGTCAGTTCTCCGACGTTTGTTGTTATATCTGTTGCAATCCGTAAAGATTTTAACTCAGGTAATTTTTGCAGATCTGGCATCTGTGGTGAATGAATTGTGAAAACACTTTGCAATCTCTCATACTGCGTTTGAAATTATCTGCAGGCGATTTGGAAGCAGACCACCTCATGTTGATTTTTAACAATAGTATGAGACCGTTGGTCATTCAGAAAGCAATGGCAAACTACTGAGTGTAAACTTTCCAAAATATGCTGGTGTTCATTGTGATGTCCTGTAAAGGACATGCAACTAATTCTTCCCCTTCCTCTCTCCCCTGCAGAGCAATGTAGTTTCTTTTAATTTCAGTTTCCGTTGCCTCACCAATGAACCTAGAAGTTCACAACTGCTCATTGTCTGTAGTTTGTCTACATTGATAATATTTTTGTTAACATGTTTGTGCTATTGATTAGTATTAGTTTAATTTTTGTCCATTGAGATATAGATTTCGTGTTTCACTTTTCTCTTGCACTGACTTAATCAGTTTCACATTTCTTGTTTGTGTTGTTGATACTAATACTCTGTTGTCTGCATAAGGAAGTTCAGGCATTTCTATTCTTCCGATTACAAAGGGACCAGACTGTTCTTTGTGTATAAAAAGTTTTTTTGCATATCCTTTACAGGACATCACTGTCAACATCATCATCTTTCAGCTGTATGTTGATTTCTTGGCAAGATTACGCTCAGTAGTTTGCCATTGCTTTCTGAGCGGCCGGCTCAGTTATCCCGCAAGTCACCAGCGGGGGTCGAACCGCTCCCAGTTCACGTCCGCTACGAGACTCTGCGTGATAAACGGGACTACGGAGAAAGCGTTGTAACCTCTCGGCCAGAGAGACCGGCTCTTTGTGTATAGTTTCTCTAATATCCCTCATGGTGGTTTTGGACATACATTTAACAGATAAGGGTCAAAATGCAACCCTGTTTGACTCCTTGTTCTATATCAAATCAGTCATCAGTATCATCATATAATCTCAGGGTGTCTTGTGTTCACTATACAGAGTTTTTATATTCTTCATTTAGTTTTCATTATGTTCCATAATTCTTCATGTTTTAAGTTGTCAAATGCTGTTGAGTTGCCTGTAAAGCATGAGTATAGATCTACACTATGTTCTCTGCTTTATATCGTGCCTGAAGCCATTTTCGAGTCTGCCAGTCTGTGATCTTAATTCCTCCCCCCAACCCTAATTCCCCCCCCCCCCCCGCCCTCCCCTCTTAAGGAGAATTTCCCCTGGGTGAGAACCACTGCCCTAGTGCATTTTTAAAAGCTAAAATTAATTGAAACACAGTACTACGAATTAGGAGGGGCAGCTTTTGGAGTCGCAGAATCAAATGCCCTACTTGTTATTTGTCTTTCATTTTCATACATTTAAACATGTTGGTTGTGGTGTCTTGAACATCAGAAATATCAACTGTTATGAAACCGCATTAGTCGTCTGATTAACCAAACTGCACATGGAACCATTCAGTCCATGTGTGCTCAGATCCCCTCCTCTGTATCTCTCTCAGCATGTAGCGATTGTCCACACCAGTTCTGTGTTGATCTACTATTATTATTTGCCATCTGTATGGCTCTCTTGTCTTTGGACGTGATGTTTTTGTAGTCAGGTCAAGGTTGCAGATTCGCAGTCGTTTCTAGATTGGTTTAATGGCCTTGCCTCTCTGGCAGCATTCATTATTTCGGCCCTGCCCGGCCCATTGCTCATTGGCTTTCCAAATCATCCCCGCTCTCAGGCATATCGTTCTTGTTCACTACCTCTCTCCGGTAGCATGGCACAAATTTACGAAACCTCTTAAGGTCATTTAAGTACGAGAACTTGAGCAGTAGTATATCAATAGCACATATTGATCGTCAGAGTGCCTTTCAGGACGAGTGAATGTTTTTCTCATGTTTCGAACGTCGCGTGAACTTTTAAACCCCCTTTCTCTCCCACTTTCAGATAATACCTGCGTGAGCGAAAATGAGCTAAAATACCAACTGTCAATAATAAAATATAAATATTGAGCACAACCCACTACTGGCAACGCTGATCGTATTCCGGTATGAACCTAAGGCCTATCCACGTCAATATGGAAGCACTAGTGCTTCCATACTAGTGCACTAGTGCTTCCATATTGACGTGGAAAGGCCTTAGGTTCACACCGGAATACGATCAGCGTTGCCAGTAGTGGGTTGTGCTCAATATTTAAATTTCAAATCCCGAAACAACCAAATAATCAATAATAAAATAGCTGGAATTAAAATAGTCTCGAAGCAAGTATCTGCTGTGGATTGTGAAGTGTAAGGGCCATAACATATTATACGGCTGAATGCACAGAGGAGTAGATGGTCAGTTGTTCATTCACTTAGCGTACGGCGAGCACTGACGTCGATCTCTTGTCCTACGGAGCTTATAACATCGCGTAACTTCCTATCTTTACGTCGACACGAACGGGAATTAGAGTGCGTTCAGTGAACAATCGTCTGAGTCAGAAATAGTTAATAACAATAGCTAAGTTTAGGACACAGTGAGTTAGTTGGTGTAAATGGCCAGGGCATTTGCAGCATAACGACTGAACGTAAACTTGACGAGAAGTCATAAACAACCCCCCCCCCCCCCCAAAAAAAAAAAATGTTGGGGCTGACTGGACGTCCCATAAACGATATGCAGCTAACTTTAAAACTGCAGCAGAAGCAGTTAGGACGCTTGGGCTTATGTCGCTGATTCAAAACTAGTTTGTTGCATATCCTTAAGAGGTTGTCGCAGTCAACGCCAGCATGTTTTGCTTGTTTATGATTTGTTGGCAAATTTATGTTCATTAGTTTGCCATTGCTTTATGACACTCCTTCTATTTTTATGACCACCGCAAGGCGGTCTGCTGCCAAATTGCCCGCAGCTGTGTTTCGAACGTGGTATGCGGTATTACGAATTGCGTTCGTAACCATTTCGCCACAGCGGTGGCGCTGGTATTACACGATTTGAAAAAGTCCCGAAGCAGAAGCCAGCCATGGGGCTGTGATGTGTTAGGGCTGTGATGTGTTAGGGCTGTGATGTGTCAGGGCTGTGATGTGTTAGGGCTGTGATGTGTTAGGGCTGCGGTGTGTTAGGGCTGTGGTGTGTTAGGGCTGCGATGTTTTAGGGCTGTGGTGTGTTAGTGCTGCGGTGTGTTAGGGCTGTGATATGTTAAAACTGTGATGTGTTAGGGCTGTGATGTGTTAAGGCTGTGATATGTTAAGACTGTGATGTGTTAGGGCTGTGATGTGTAAGACTGTGATGTGTTAAGACTGTGATGCCTTAATTAAGGCTGTGATGTGTTAAGACTGTGATGTATTATGCCTATAAGAATATGTAGGCCTGAGTGCTCTGAGGAATACCTCGTCAGTCTTTCCCTCACGTATCGAACGACGAGACCAGATATCGAACCCACGTCTGACCGAGCTCATGGCATTAATATAATTTAGGAAGTTATCATTTAAAAAAATGTATCTTTATATCGTTTAACTATTCTTGTCTCTTCTCGTTTCTTCTCGTGTCTTCTCGTGTCTCCCCTCCCTGCCTCTCGTCTCGTCTCTTCTCTTCTCTTCTCTTCTCTTCTCTTCTCTTCTTGCTCGTCTCTTCTCACCTCTCTTCTCTTTACTCTTCTCTTCTTCTCTACATTTCTTTCTTTCTTTCTTTCTTTCTTTCTTTCTTTCTATCTTTCTTTCTTTCTTTCTTTCTTTCTTTCTGTGAGATCGTCATTCTTGGTCTGTGTGCGTGTTACATGTAAACCCCCAAACATCCTATAGGCCTGTACGCAGCCTGGAGTAGGTGGCCAGTCTTCCCGCTCTCTGTGGGCGACGAGCGCCGGTGTCGAACCCTGGTCCGCGATATTGCCGCCACCTCCTAACCATGACACCAAAGCAACACGCCTAAAGTACTTGACACACGAGACCCGTAGTGTTACTTGGATTGCTGGGCGTGAAATATTAAATATACTATAGAACTAACGTGGTATGCGATGAAAATACTGCGCAGATGATGAGCGGGGTGGGGGGGGGGGGGGGCTTATGTCTTAACTGATTAGATTTAGTTGCTCATTTAGTCATTATCTAACTTTCCTGTGTGTTTCTTTAACTGATTCAGTTCCGAAGGATAATATATCGCCAATTGTGACTTGCCATTTAGATTGAAGGGCGTTATATCACCATACTAAGGTCATCGTGTTATTTGTTCCGTTTCACGATACCTTTCAGTGAATGGAAATGTGCATTATAATACTTGTCCGTTTGATTGTGCACCATGGTTGGTCCAAACCTACTCTTTTTTTATTTGATCGGGCACTGAATCAGTTAATTCTTTGCCTTGTTGAAGGAAATGTGCTCTGATGTTAGTTCTTCCTCTTTCGCCATGAATCTCCTATTGCAGCATAGACGCTCAGCCAACCCACGCCATGCTGTCCTATCCTTAGCTATCCCAGGCAGCTCCGTTCATGTCCTCCACACTGTTCACGTTTGTCTCTACTTCTCTGCGCCTGTTTTAGATCTTCCTTTATTTCATGGGTCCTATTTATTCTTCTGGGTTTTTTGCGGAGAACATTCATGGAGCACTCGATAAAAGTAAACAAAGACCTACATCTTTGCTTTATTAGCTACACAAAGGCTTTCGATAAAGTAAGACATGTCGACATAATAAAGATGCTTGCAGACCTACAGATTTGTGGGGAAAAACCGTGGACTTATTAAACAAAAACACACACACACACACACACACACACACACACACACACACACACACACACACACACACACACACACACACACACACACACACACACACACACACACACACACACACACATATATATTAAACACAACAAACTGCCATTATAAATGGCATTAAAGTAGGTCATTATCTGAATATTAAGAGCGGTGTGCGACAGGGATGTGCAATGTCTTCAGATCTTTTTTCTTTATACAGTGAAAATAGTATGAGAAATTTAGAAAATATGAGAGGAATCGCCATTGAGTGGGTGGGGGGGGGGGGGGCATAACATGAATAATATAAGGTTTAGTTTAGTCGATGGATCAACATCACGGCACACGGGTGCAGGCCATAAGTGCTCCGTTCTCCTCCTAACTCAAACCTGAGACTGGAGAAACTCAGCTCAGTGTACGAACTCCGTAGCACCAGCGAGGATCCTGAAATATTTTGGGTAGATTTTTAACTCGAAATTTTGCCCTGGCCTTTTTCGATTTCCAACTGCCAAGGGAATTTTTACTTGCGCAACAAATCACACGGGCGTCAGATCTCACTACCCAGAAGCCAGGGGAAATTTTATTACTAGAAGTTCACGAGAAAAAAATCCCGGTCATCACCGGGGCTTGAACCCGGGACCTCCAGCACTCGAGGCAGACACCATACCTCGAGACCACGCAGCATAAGGTATGCAGATGATACAGTATTGATTTCAGACAACGAACAGGATCTGCAAAATTTAGTAGATGCTGTTATTGTACACAGTGAACACTAGGATTAGTATTCCATTGTAAGAAGACAGAGAGTATGGTCGTCGCTAAGAAAGAAAGAATACCATAATGTAAAATGCAGGTAAATCAGAGAGGAGCGGCTGGCCAAGTGGCTAGAATGCCGGACTCTCATTCGGGAGACCCGGGTTCGATCCCTCGGTAAGGTGTGGGATGTTTTTTTTCTGTCGGGGGCAAAAAGAAAATCCTAACCTGCACAGTTCGCGGCGACTGCACTAGCCAGGCGGCCTTAATTCCTCAGGCTGAAAGACCCCTCTGCCATACACCGCAAGGTATTAATTATATTGGCAGTAAATGGCAGTTTTTTGGCAGTGAATCGGTACAACTATCTCGAAACATTCTTAACATCAGATGGGAGATGTTTCAAAGAGATTAGAACAAGAATCGCTGTGGCAAAAAAAAGAGATTAGAACAAGCATCACTGTGGCAAAGGTAGCATTGTGCAAGATGGAAAGCATACTGACCAGTAAAAAGATGTCAATTGCAACGAGAAAGTGTTGAAGTGCTACATAAAACCGGCACTTGTATGGATGTGAAGCGTGGACAACGAGCAGACAAACTGGAAAACATCTAATGGCAGTCGAAATTTGGTTTCTAATGAAAATGCTAAGAATACCATGGACAGACAGAAAACCCAATGAGCAAGTCCTATAAGAGGGAAATGAAAACCGTAAACTGATCAGAGAAATTAAACGCAGGCAGTCAAGATTGTGTGCGTTCTTTAGGAGAAGAAATAAACTAGAAAACATGGTGGAAAAATTGAGGGGAAAAGAACAAGGGGAAGGCAGAAAAAAATCTAGATTGCTCGGCCACATGGCAGGGTCGTGACAAGAATACGAAGCTGATCCACGACTCTGGTGATCGTATGAGATGGCGTAACATGACCGCCCACGCTTGTCGCCTTGGCACAAGATGATGATGTTAATGTTGATTCCAGCAGAGGCCTTTCTAATTATTTTATTCTCAGATTTGCCGTTTCTTCACTTCTTGATTCGCTGGTGGTTGTCTAGTTCTCTCCATTGTCTCCACGTTGGTGATGATGTCATCAGATTTAAACCATTCTATTTTGCAGACGCACTAATTCATGAATGTTTGTAGTTTCTTTGTCATCGTGTTGATCGTTCTCCGTGTTTCTGATCCACACACTAGCATGGATTCAGTGTTTGAATTGGCTATTGTAAGTTTGGTACTACATTTAATTTCTCTTGTCTTTCACCAATGTCCTGTTGGTATGAAATCTCCTCTTCCCTGTTGTATTCATATTCTGCTATCTGTATCGGTTCTTCCATCTGCCTACTTGGCTGCCAATTCGGTGACTGGTGCCATTTACAACAAGGCATTGTTATTTGGTATCATCGCGGCAAACATATTGATTTTCTTGATAGCCCTGTCTGTTTTTTGCTCCGTTCCGCCGACATGAGATTTCAGGACAAGGATGCGTATTATTTATGTATTGGTTCCTTCCAGTATGTAATTTCGTCGTGCGATTGTGTGTAAGGTAAAGGGTCCTATTTCCATGTCATCGTGGCATATTGGGATTCATGATATTAGGAGCATATTCTTCCTGGTAAAACATCAACATGGTGGCTGATGCCAGGAACAAAAAATGTTGCTACACATTTGATGAGATGGGATCGACCCCAGAGTCATGTGTGGAGGAAGGTGAACCCAGGACAACGGGACCAGCACTAACCATTGTGCCATTAGGCTCGTCAGTTATATTTCAGTTTATCTGGAGAGAGAGAGAGAGAGAGAGAGAGAGAGAGAGAGAGAGAGATGAGAGAGAGAGAGAGAGAGAGAGAGAGAGAGAGAGAGAGAGAGAGAGAGATCGTTGTATATAGAACGCGTGGAAAAAGAAAACACACACAGAGTGAGATAGTAGAAAAAAGAGAGTAAAGATAGAGCAGAGTAGAACGAGATAGATAGATGGTGTGTGTGTGTGTGTGTGTGTGTGTGTGTGTGTGTGAGAGAGAGAGAGAGAGAGAGAGAGAGAGAGAGAGAGAGAGAGAGAGAGAGAGAGATCGTTGTATATGGAACGCGTGGAAAAAGAAAACACACACAGAGTGAGATAGTAGAAAAAAGAGAGTAAAGATAGAGCAGAGTAGAACGAGATTGATAGATGGTGAGAGAGAGAGAGAGAGAGAGAGAGAGAGAGAGAGAGAGAGAGAGAGAGAGAGAGAGAGAGAGAGAGAGAGAGAGATCGTTGTATATGGAACGCGTGGAAAAAGAAAACACACACGGAGTGAGGTAGTAGAAAAAAGAGAGTAAGGATAGAGCAGAGAAGAACGAGATTGATAGATGGTGTGTGTGAGAGAGAGAGAGAGAGAGAGAGAGAGAGAGAGAGAGAGAGAGAGAGAGAGAGAGAGAGAGAGAGAGACTGTAAGACTTCTCATCCCAGCTGAAAACTGACATAACACTCACAAATCAGCCTCCTGGCTCTGTATAAAGTCTTTTGATCCCTTCCTCACTTCCCGTGTAATGACGCCCTTCTCCATCCCCATCCCCTAAAGCGTTTGCATCCGGTTAAATATCAGCATGCAGACAGAATGTGCCTGACAATATTTTTGTCTTCTTCCGGGTCGCGGTCTCAGCCTGTCTCGTGTCTCCGGTCTTACATTACTGCACAAGTGCTTCCTTGAAAAGTGATACATGTCTTACGACGGTGGCTGCTAGGTCAGTAAGAGTGCGTTTTTGTGCTAGTTGGTCGGGGTTAAAACAGAGTGCAACGGCAGTTAGTGGTGCTCGTTAATTGTCAGGTTCACTAACCGGCGTTATGGTACGGTTTTGGTTGCTGAACATGAAAGGCAGTTAGTTATAAGAAACGTTAGATTTTTTGTTTCTTCACTCCCTTTGAATTCCTGCGTAGTCCATAGACGTGCTACTACTTCGTCCTAATTTTTTACGTGTGGGTTAGCTTTCCATATTACCAGTATTCCCCGCCATGAGGCGAACGAACCCATTCCGACTTCTGAGGTACTTGTAATTTACCTACCGTACTCAAGGGTGAGCTTGTTCCGTGGCGAATGTGTTACGGACGCGGTTCGTGATCCCGTATACCCGCGTTAGAAACAGCTGCTCGCGATTTGACAGCAGACCGCGCTGCGTTGTTTTTTTTAAAAACGAAATGGTATGGGTGCCGGTCGTTCAGAAAGCAGTGGCAAACTACTGAACGTAAACTTGCCAAGAGATTACAACAGCAAACAATGCTGGTGTTGACTGCAACGTCATGTAAAGGATTAACAACTAACTTTAACTCAAGGTCGGGAAGTCAGCATTGGCCATGCGGAACGAGGCCCCCCCCCCCCCCCTCCCCCAACCACAGTCACCAGATAAAGTTGAAACGCGAACACGTGAAACCCTTCCACTTCCGCCGACTTCCAGAAGTAAAAGTAATTGCCCAGACAAAATGACTTCCTTAATGCAATCAGAGTGGAAACAGTTTGAGACTAGTCGGTGTATTTAGGAACTGATTAAACAACCGATGCATGATGTATTAAGGAAGTTAACTGTAGAATAATAGCCCTAGCAAATGTTTTTCACAAGATGAAGAATATTCTCTGCAATTTGTTTTTGTCAATGAAGCTCCGGATCAGAGTTCTTAAGAGCTGGTTTGAGCTAATCCTGATGTACAGAAGCGAATCATGGACAATTAGCAGACAAGCGAGGAATTATGCGGAAGCTGCGGTGTGTGCGGTTCTGTAGAAGAATGATAAGATCACCGTAGACGGATAGAAAGAGTTATGAAGATATCTTACAAGAAGTTAACTCAGAAATTGAACCTGTTACTCGCGTCAGAAGAGGGCAGTCCGCATTGTTTGGTCATATCATGAGAATGGGAAAGCTAACGTATGTTGTCATAACGGGGAGCTTGAGTGGAGGAGAGGCAAGGGGGGGGGGGCAAGAGAATATGCTGGGCAGTTTGATATCATGGCATGGAGGAATATCAATATCAGAAATGGGGTTCGCGTTTTCTAAGGGTTCAGCATGTTAAATTAAACATAACAGTTCAGTTGGGGAAGAGGGACTGAGAAAATGGGAGTGAAATGCAGTGCGAGTATTAGTTAGTTAGTCGACAGAACATCCTCATTGCACATCGACCATTCAGTCCATAAGTGCTCGGATCCCCTCCTCAGCAAATCCCGCAGCGTGTAGCGGCTAACGACGCCAGTTCTGTGTTGGTTTATCAATCTTCTTTGGCTTCCTGCGTAATATTCTTGTTTGACCACCACTCTTTTAATTTACTGTTCTCGCAGTCAGGCCATGATTGTAGATTCACAGTCATCACTTGGTTCACGCAAAAGTCTTACTTCTCGTAGAGCATTCAGAATTTCAGCCTGGTCCATGGCGCGTCCGCCCTCCACAGTAGCCTCACCTGCGAGTTTGTCCGCACTCTCATTTCCTTGTACTCCCGCATGCCCTGGCACGAAGATGAAACTAATCTTTGCCAGCCGAGACCGCTCCAGAGGCAGCAACCATTCTCTTCGGATCGACCCCTCCTTTATCCTCTTGATCATGTTCATTGAGTCGCTAAGGAAACATGCCCTAGTGAATGTCTGTGTCTCGAGCCATGTTATTGCTTTACTTACTGCCATGACTTCCATAGTCAGGCTACTTGTGGTTTCAGTGAAAGCACCAGAGTCCTCCTTCACAATTCTCCCTCCGGCCCGAGCCGTAAAGGCCCATGAGCTTCTGACATGTCGGACGACTGACCCATCTGTGTAAATGACAGCATCACCGTCTAGCGAATTCTCGAAAATCAACTCTTGTACTTCAGCCTCAACCGCAGCCGGATTTTCTTGTCTGCATTTTCTATCTAATTGGATGCAAACTGAAAAGGATGTGCAGAAATCTGTTGGCACTTGTACCCACTCCTCGCCAGGTTCTAAGTCCTCAAGTGAACACACCTGTTGAAGAATGTGTTCGGCTTGACCCATCCACGGCCCTTCTCTTTTTAACCTGCTGCCCTTCACCTTCATAATTTCACTATGCAGTGGATGTTGTGTGTTTGCGTTAACTCTGAGGTAGGCGCGTGCTCTGCAAACTTGCGAGTATTGAGAAAGAGATCGCGTTACAGATTTTTCTGCCTGCCTGCCTGCCTGCCTGCCTGCCTGCCTGCCTGCCTGCCTGTCTGTCTGTCTGTCTGTCTGTCTGTCTGTCTGTCTGTCTGTCTGTCTGTCTGTCTGTCTGTCTGTCTGTCTGTTTGTCTTGTCTGTCTGTCTGTCTGTCTGTTTGTCTTGTCTGTCTTGTCTGTCTTTCTTTAACGTTTACACTTTTAATTTATTTAATCTAACTAAAAACGCCTACTCAGAAGGGCTATAACTTTCCTCAAATACACTATATAAAGTACCCCACCGCTCGCCGTTTTCTGCGCTAATGAAAGCATGGCCACCTATTCCGCCATACACGTGGGCCTAAAATCTGATAGTTTTAGTACTTCACATACCAACGTTAGACTCCTCCAACGGGACTTCTTTGTGTGTGTGAATCACGAAACCTGAATACCGTTTTAGTCCTTATTCTGCGCAGGCTACAGTTAATGATTTTTTGTAGTTTATTTGTAAGTGTTTAATCGTTCTTAATTGTACTGCTCCATACAACACCCACCTACTGAGTTAAATGCGTGGAGCGACACCGTAAGCTGTGGATTTCACGTGGAATGCTTTTACATCTACCCGCGGTGGTTTGTATTGTAAACTGCATGTGTTTTGTATTATGAACATGTTCAGAAAAATGGCGGAAGGCGGGTTGCTGTTTTAGCTGATTTTGTCTTATGCAGTAATGTGTTTGCAACTGTTTGTTTTCTAGTGATGGCTGCTGATATCGACAATGAATTGTAATGTTAGTTCGCATTCTGGCAGCGGCCTTTTGCATGTAAGCAGTCTGCAGTAAGCCTAAGCGTGCTGTTGGTTTGTCGGGATTGCCATTCTGCTCCACTTTTCACATGGTACAATAAGGAGCATTTTGTGTAATATTCACTGGCACAGGAGCGAAGCATTATGGGGTGATCATTAGCCGTGAAGTTGAAACCGCGACTAACGACTAATTACATTAGCCAACTTCACAAGATACACATGTGGTACAAGACAGTACGTATATAAAAGTCCCTTTTACATGCCTAAGTCACAGTTGGCATAAATGGAGCTAGACTTATATAAATCAAGCGGCACTCAACGGTTAGTATCAAATCGACTGTCTTTACTTCCAAAGACATTTCCTGGCTCCCATTTTAGGCTGGCTAGTCAAAAGAGCCCAAGTCAATTTAAAAAACAATATCTGAAACCTGCCCTACTACGGATCGAAGACAAGACGACAGGTACAGCAGGCGAACGTCTAGCCGCTACACTACCGCGGTAATCAAAGCGGAAGTAGGAAAGATATATGTTGTTTGTCCATCAAGAATGATGATGACCATTCATTTCATCCAGTGGGGTTGAAGGTATGGAGCCGTGGGTTCTAAGATGGCTGATAAGGCCTATTTTGGCTCGAAATGTTCTTTGACAATGTGGACAAAGAATGCTTGACGTTTCTGGAGGAGGATTTCCTGCAGTGGTTTTTCTGTTCTGTCTTTTCTCCACAGCTCTTGCAGTTCTGGTTGCCTCACAAGTGACTGCACCCTTGCGTAATGATGTACGCCACGAATTTCGGTCTCTGGCTGCAGTCTCCCAGATGTCATGATTAATTCCAAAAGCATTCAGTGAGATTTTCAGAGTGTCTTTAAAGCGTTTCCTCTGGCCGCCTTGGGAGCGTTTATCACAACGCAACTCGCCGTACAAAATTCGTTTAGGGAGCCTGTGATCTGACATGCGAGTCAAGTGACCAGCCCAACGAATCTGATTCTTCATTAGTATAGTGTGGATACTGGGCATGGACGCTCTTTCTAGGACTTCAGTGTCTGGGATCTTGTCTTGCCATTTAATCTTCAGTAACTTCCTAAGTCAGACTGTGTGGAAGTGGTTTAATTTCCTAGCGTGTGGCTGATAAACAGTCCAGGTTTTACAAGCATATAGCAGTGTGGATAATACAACTGCTTCGTAGACTTTCAGCTTTGTTTGCAGGCTTATTCCATTTCTGTCCCACACATTTTTGTATAGTCTGCCAAAGGCCGCGCTGGCCTTGGAGATTCTTGCATTCCCTTCATCATCAATTGTGGCAACTTGTGACACAGTGCTGCCAAGATAGGTGAATTTTTCCACAACACTTTGATATTCGGCACGGTGTGATTATTCCCTGGAGCTGGCTGGTACATAACTACAGTTTTCTCCAAATTGATATTGAGTCCAAAGTTGGCACAGGCATGTGAGAAAGCTGAAACATGTTGCATGTCCCCCTCTGAGTTTGAATATAGAGCGCAATCATCAGCAAACAGGAGCTCTCTGACGGTGTTGCTGTCAATTTTGGGTTTAGCTTTCAACCTTCTGAGATTGAATAACTTTCCATCCAAGCGGTAGTTGATGTCTATTCCAATGTCGTTGTTCTCGAAGGCATTCGTCAACATAGCTGAAAACATGAGGCTGAACAGTGTTGGTGCCAGGACACATCCTTGTTTCACTCCATTGGTGACAGGAAAGGGCTCAGACAGTTCACCATTTTCATGTACTCTTGCCTGCATGCCATCATGAAATAGCCGCACTATTTGGACAAACTTTCGTGGACAGCCATATTTTGCCATAATCTTCCACAGTCCTTCTCTGCTGACTGTGTCAAAAGCCTTGGTAAGGTCAATGAAAGTGGAGAACATTTCGCAGTTCTGTTCCTGACATTTCTCTTGCAGCTGCCTTGCAGCGAAAATCATGTCAACAGTTCCACGTTCTTTTCTGAAGCCACACTGGCTCTCGGGAAGAAGACCTTGATCGAGATGGGCTGTGAGGCGATTGAGAAGAATCTGTCGAGTATCTTCCCTGCAATTGAAAGCAAGGAGATGCCTCGGTGGTTGTCACAGGATTGGCGGTTTCCTTTTCGTTTGTAAAGGTGGACTATTGACGCGTCCTTGAAATCTTGTGGCATGGTCTCGTTCACCCATATGTTTGTAAAGACTTGGTGAAGCTGCTCTGTTGGATGAAGAATGACTTGCGCGATGAATTGGATCAAAGTGAGGAAGAGTTGTGCAATTCGTCGACCTCACTCTCTCGCCTGAGTCCATCTTAATCCAGTGGCAGGACAAGTGAAGACGACTGGAGACGAATACAGGTGCAGTGCATAACCAGGACGCTGTACGTGCCTTGCCGTGCTCATTACGTTCCACAACGCTTTGCAGGTAAACGCCGTTTTGCCCGTTGAATCAGGAATGATTTCTTCCGCGCAGTCTGTCGGATCCTGTCTTCACATGCTGGGTAGGCATATCCTACTTCACCGCTTGCTTTGACACCATGTCGGCTACCCGCGCCTGGTTTAGCCAGCCTCACACAGCTGTTGCCCGGGGGGTGGCCGCTGTCGCATGCTAACAGCTACTAGGAGCCACAGGCGTGAGCTGGGTGTCAGGCTTGGACCAGTGGGTGATGGGTCCTGAAAAGGACACGAGAGTCATCCTTATCAAAGGTGCTACCAATACCTGACACCCCGTATCCCCCAGGAAAGATATATACTAAATGTTACACGACACCAGGAAAGATATACAGTAAATGTTACACGACACCAGTGTAGGCAACCCATCAGCGAGTATCATATCAGAGCAATAAGGCTTATAAACAATAATAATACATATAATCGATGGATCCAGGAGATGGATCGGACGTAACTTAAGAGTCAGCACGATAAAATTCGTAATGACGAATTTGTTACTGGCTGACTTAGACCGTTGGGGGAATGTCGAAATACTTTCGATCGCGGCGGGAAATTGCTGTTCGGGGCGCTCAAATTGCTGTTCCATGTTTGCGAGATTGGGGACAGGAGCTGTTGGTGAGTCGAATGCTAATTTTTGAATGCGACATGGCAGTGCGAGAGTTAGCTGTAAGGTGCGTGCGTTAGCGAGGCGCTGTTGTCATATCAGTAGCAGGTTCGAGTCTGGGTGTGCTTATAGCTTTTGGTATGCTGTCTGGTGTGTCCTCTAATGTCACTTCTTGTCCTTATTTCCATGAGTGCTTATCAATACCATTAATGTATTTCGAGGAGCCGCTGGCCGAGTGGCTAGAAATCTGAGTTTTCCTTAGTGAGACCCGCGTTCGAATCCTCGGTAAAATGTGGATTTTTTTTTTCTTTCTGTCGGGCACAAAAGACAACCTTAACCTGCGCTGTGCGTGGCGACTACATTAGCCAGGCGGCCTTAATTCCTCAGGCTCAAGACACCCCCTCCCCCTCTTTCAGGTCCAAATATTCTCCACATTTTCTTGGTTCTACTACTCCGTGTCTCCCTCTGCACATCTTCCTTTTCCCCCCGCTGTTTATTCAGTGACTTAATATTCCTTAGCATTCTCTTGTTCCCCTTCCCCCATGTTATGGTTCATTAAAACAAAAACAAACATGCTTGAGAACATTTTAACTTTACGGCATGATTACTTATCGTATCTATAATTAAAGAAAGAAAATTGCATGTTGTATGCAGGACGTTGCGACAAACCCCGGGTTGATAACTAGCCAGCGAAAATGAAGACCAGGCACCATGTTCCGTATACACGAGTTACCGTCTCTATACACGTATGGATTGACATAACATGGCCGGACAGGAGAGCCTGGACAGGTCAGGGCAGCAGTCGGTTCCTGTCAGTTTGCTCATCTCTTCCTTGCGTTAGTTCGTGGGTTTTCCCTCGTCCCCCGTTTATTATTTACATATTACAAACAAAGTTTGTAAAGGGGGAGACCAAGAATAATATTCATGTTGGTTGGCCTGGTTTGTAAAGGATAACTTTCATTACACGCGGATAACTTCAGAAGTGTTTAGTCTCCTTCCATGGATTTTGTGTAATATTCTACACGGGCTGTAATGCATCTTATGAGAAGGGAAAGATGGAGTATGTCGACACAACGGGAATTTGGGGGTGGGAAGAAAGGCAGGGGAGACCAAGAATAATGTACATATTGTACATTGGCAACAAAGAACAGTCAGAAGAGTTGACAACTTTTTAGCACATTCAACAAGGTGGTACTATCTCCCGTTCTCTTCTACTGTGAAATAACAGTGAGATCCATACACGATATGCCAAGATTGTCAGTTGGTGGGAATAACATAAACAACATGCGTTGTGCTGATGGTATGGTTTTGGTCGGTTTAAAGGAAACGCAGATACAAAAAATGATAGATATAATTGCTACAGAAAGTTTCTAAAAGCCCACACAAAAGCAAGGACTTAGTGTGAATAAAAGGGGAAAAAAAAAACCCACACAGAATTAATGGTAATTACAAAGAAAAATATGTATACCCAAATGCAACATTAGAATAAATTGAACCAATTTGAAACAAGCCAATGTATTTACATATAGGGGTAGTTTAGTAACATCAGATGAAAAATGTATTAAGAAAGTGACATGTAGAATAACCGAAGCAAAGGCTTTCACGAGATGGATAATACTCTCCGCAATTTATCTTTGTCAATCATGGTAAGGAACAGAGTTCTTGATAGCTTTATCGAGCCATTCCTGATGTACGGAAGTGAATCATGGACAAATAGCAGACAACTGAGGAAATATGTGAAAGCTGGGGAGATGTGGTTCTATAGCAGAATGTTGAGAACACCGTGGACGGATAGAAAGGGAAATGAAGATATCTTGATGAAAGTTAACATAAATTGAACTGGTTACCCGCAACAACCGTCTCCCTGGTCGAGGTGTTAGCAGCTTTCTCCGTAACCCCGAATACTCTCGTGGTTGACGTGAGCGCACGAGAATTGGAAGCGGTTCGAGTCGCGCCAGTGACTTATGAGAGTATGGAGCCGGTCGCTCAGAAAGCAATGGCAAACTACTGAGCGTAATCTTGCCAAGAAATCAACAATTAGCTGAAAGATGCTGATGTTGACAGCGATGTCCTGTAAAGGATATGCAAAACATTACCCGCAACAGAAGAAGACAGTCCACATTCTTTAGTCATGTCATGAGAAGGAAAAAAGTGGAATGTGTCGTCACAACGGGGAGGCTGGAGATGAGGAGAATGAGGGGGAAACCAAGAGATAAGATGCTGGACAGTTTGACATGATGGCATGAAGTAGCATCAGTATCAGGAATGATTGGCAGCACAAGAGACAGAAGACTAGACAAACATGATCACCAAGGCCACACTGTAAGAAGAAAACAAAACACAGAGTAGAATGGTGTTTGTCCATCAAGAATAATGATGACCATTCATTGCATCCAGTGGGGTTGAAAGTTTAAAGCCGTGAGTTCTAATAAGACTGATAAGGCCTAGTTTGGCTCGAAAAGTTCTTTTACAGTGTGGGCAAGGAATGCTTGACGTTCCATTAGGAGGTTATTCTGTTCTCTCTCTCTCTCTCTCTCTCTCTCTCTCTCTCTCTCTCTCTCTCTCTCTCTCTCTCTCTCTCTCTCTCTCTCTCTCTTTCTCTCTCTCTCTCTCTCTTTCTCTTTCTGTGTGTGTGTGTGTGTATGTGTGTGTGTGCGCGTGCGTGCATGCGTGTGGTTTTTTTTTTGTGCAGCCGATTTTTCATAGCTCTTGCAGTACCATTTCCTTCACAAGTGACTAAACTTGCGTATTGATGTATGCCACAAATTTCGATCTTTGGCTGCAATCTCCCAAGTGCTGTGATGAATTCCAAAAGATTTTAGTGAGATCTTCATAGTGTCTTTAAAGCGTTTCCTCTGGCCTCCTAGGTAGCTGCTCACCGTAAAAAATTCGTTTAGGGACCCTGTGATCTGGCATGTAAATAAGTGACCAGCCCAGCGAATCTGATTCTTCATTAGTAGAGTGTGGATACTGGGCATGGATACTTTTTATAAGACTTTAGTGTCTGGGATCTTGTCTTGCCATTTTATCTTCAATAGCTTCCTAAGGCAGACTATGTGGAATTGGTTTAATTTCCTGGCTTTTCGCTGGTAAACAATCTGGGTTTTACAAGCATATAGCAGTGTGGATAATACGACTGCTTCGTAGACTTTCAGCTTTGTTTGCAGGCTTATTCCATTTCTGTCCCACACATTTTTGTATAGTCTGCCAAAGGCCGCGCTGGCCTTGGAGATTCGTGCATTCACTTCGTCATCAATTGTGGCAGCTTGCGACACAGTGCTGCCAAGATAGGTGAATTTGTAGTAGAATATGATGAGGTGTTTAGGCTAAGCCTAGTGTTTACACATGTTTCCAAACAACTAACGTGTGATCATTAGCATGAGTTTCACGCTGTCGACCTGAAACACTAGTTGTCCTGTAATTAGTTTATTTATTTGCTTTTTGTTTCCATAGAATCAATCAAAACCCATTATCTGTGCCGTCCTTCTGTAATATTGATCCAGCTGCAGTCTCTTCCTTCCAACCACAGCCGATGGAGCACACACAGGCTGGTAGACGGGACAACAGAACAGTGTAGAAAGTGTTGGGGTTATGCCGCGCCAAGATCTGACAGAGAAATGGTATAAAAGTGTTAGTATAATTCACATATCAAGGGCGATAGAAGACAAATATATGTTTATCCGTCTGAAGTGTGGGTTTGCAGCGTCGCCAACACCAGAGGTCTCAAAATGGTCCCGCCGGAGTACATAACCCTTCAAGGATTTGAATGCAGACTTTGCTTACAGTTAAAGATTAGAATATCAAATAGAATATGCACTCGACTTGCGTTACCTAATATGCAAAATATAGAATAATTAATTATAGAATAATCAATTCCCCCTTACTATCGTGAAATACTGCAATGCAAGTGGATGTTTCGCCGTACTTCAAACATATCTCATGTCACTTTTTGTTTAATTTTTTTGCTCAATTACCAAAGTAGCACATCAAAAAGAGATTATATTTGATGTTGTTGTAATCAAACGGCCCTTAGGTCTTCGTCTTTTGGGCCTAATGCGATGCGAGTGGCTTAAACAGATCCTAAAATATCTTATTTCATTCCTGGGTGTTATTTGTAATGACGCAAAACTCTTAGTAATGGGAGACCTGATTGAGAGGCTAGTGTATGATGAGACATTTTAGGAAAGAATTGATGTCTAATGGTATGCCAAGTCCAATGTCTTGGGCAGTGAGATCGAGTAACTAAATTCCTCAGATAATAGCGAAAAACAGGAGGTTCTGTTTACATATTGCGTAATTTAATGCCAAACGCAATTTAAAATTCAAAGCAGCATTTTCCAGTAGTGAATTTGAGTAACGAAGACACAAACAATGGATTGCCTGGTTTCTTGATGAAGAATCAGATTCGTTGGGCTGGTCACTTGACTCGCATGCCAGATCACAGGCTCCCTAAACGAATTTTGTACGGCGAGTTGCGTTGTGATAAACGCTCCCAAGGCGGCCAGAGGAAACGCTTTAAAGACACTCTGAAAATCTCACTGAATGCTTTTGGAATTAATCATGACATCTGGGAGACTCCAGGTTTATTGCCTGGAATATTTCGATGCATCTCGTCAGACACTTACTGCAGAAATCACACAACATAAACTAAAGTAATTAGATAAATCCTTCAAGCTGAAATATACAACACACACACACAGTAGTTTGAATTGTCTACCACGGAGATTGTAAACTGACTATCATATCTTTTTGTTTGGACAAAGTTGGTTTCTGTAAATGAATGGCAGTTGCCTCTTTTTCATGATGTAATAATCTATCGTCAGTCAAGGCGGCGAGTTGCCAATGGAGAGCACGCTAGCGTAGCGGTTAGACGTCGCCTGTCATATCAGCGGTCTTGGGTTCATTCCGCATGGGGGAGAATCTGTGGACATTGTATTATATGGTAACACACATGGGAGGCATGCAGCTGCCTTCTCTTGTGTAATTCAAGGTGAACCAATAATTATTAATAGACCCTTGTTCACGTCTTTGGGCGCATAGGATATTTGGGGGATAGACTCATATTTGTATAGACCCATCGGCAATAGATGTGTGATGTGGTTAGTATTACGCCTTTACATCTCAGGGCATGCCCCGTGTAGGATGGATCTATCTAAAACCTGATAAAATCTAAAAGGGGGTTCGAACACGTGACCTTGGGGCCGGCTGGCAGGCGTGCTAGCCACAGCGCTCTCGCCGTTCCCACAGTAAAGGTTGGCTGTAGTTAATGTCCCTCGTCTTGGTTGTGCATTTTGACACACTACTGTAGATCCATCTCTGTCTTCCTGAACATACTCATTGAGTCACTAAGGAAATATGCCTGAGTGAAGGTCTGTGTGGGTCCGAAGACAGTGGTTGTTGTCTCTGGAGCGGTCACAGCTGGAAAAGATTAGTATCATTTTCGTGCCAGGGCATGCGGGTGTACAGGGAAATGAGACGGCTGACCGGCTTGGAGGTAAGGCTACTGGAGAGCGCGGACGAGCCTTGGACCAGGCTGATATACTGAATGCTCTACGAGAAGTAAGTCGTTTGCGAGAATCAAGTGATGACTGTGAATCTGCAACTATTTTCAGGCTGCAAAACTAGTTAAAAGAGGTGTGGCCAAACAAGAACACTATGCGGGAAGCCAAAGAAGATTAATAAACTAATACAGAACTGGTGCCATGAGCCGCTACACGCTACGGGATTTACTGAGGAGTAGATCCGAGCACTTATGGACTGACTGGTTCGATGTGTAATGAGGATGATCTTTCGACTAACTAGCTGTAGATTCATCTCGCGACGCTATCTTCCCACTTGTGACATTGTCTTCCTTTCTTTCCTGCCTACTTTCCACTTTCCTCACCAGTATAGTTTGTGTGGCTTATTGTTTTCTTTTCTTGTTTTTCTGGCTCGCTTGTACTCAAGCCTAGTCCTTTCACGTGCTTCTACTTCTAGTGGACTGGACTAATTTTTGCGTATTGATTAGCTTTCCATTTTACCATTTGATTAGCTGGGTGACTAACCCTCTCTCTCCCTTTTCGTTCCCAATTTAGAGCAAAGTCTGGTGCTTGCATTCTGTGCCAAACTGCTCACAGCATGTTAATTAGTTACTCTACACGTGATCCGCGTTCCTGAACTCCCCCTTTCAGACTGTTATAACAGGAACTCATGTTCACAGTTTTCCACTGTGGAAAGCAGACGAGTAATGGACCGGGTTTATATATTGCGTCTCTGTCGTCCCTAACGCCGTAGTGCTGGGAAGAATAAACCTGCACATGTTGATGATTGTCCCCGGCTCACTGTCTTGACAGGCAAGCTAACTAACCATCAAGTTACAGCAACAGTTATAATTTGGTAAAAATCGCCTAATGACATTATATTAAAATTGTAAATAAAACAACCCGCAAATGCAATTCAGAAATGTTAGTCGTTAGTCGCGGTTCCAACTTCACGGCAAAGAGTCATCCCATAATGCTACGTTCTTGTACCACTGGATATCACACAAAATGCTCCTCACTGTGCCATGTGAAAAGTGGAACAGACATCAGTCCCGACAAACCAACAGCATGCATAGGCATACATGCATAAAGCCGCTGCCAGTAAGCCATCACATCAGTCCACAAAAATTACAGCTCATCGTCGATGGAAGCGGCAGTCACAAGAAAACCAGCAGTCGCACACACATTACAGCATAAAGCAAAACCAGCTAGTTCAGCAACCCGCCATCAGCCATTTTTAGAACACGTAGTTCCCTATACAAACCTCCCGGACAGATGTAAAAGCATTTCACATGAAATCCACAGCTTACAGTGTCGCAGGCAGGCAACGCGGCCTTTCTAAGCGGTTTATGTCCCTGACAGCTTGTGCTTTAACACTTTCTGTCTTCCTTGTTATTTAGATCGTTTGTCGTAGAAACTTTGTGCTTCACCTTATTTTGTACCATACATTTATCACTGCCACCACCACTACTGCTGCTGCTACTACTACTACTACTACAGCTACTGTTACTGTTGCTACTACTACCACTACTGCTTCTACAATTGCTGCTTCTACAATTGCTGCTTCTACAATTGCTGCTTCTACAATTGCTGCTTCTACAATTGCTGCTTCTACAACTACTGCTGCTGCTTCTACTACTATTATAACTACTGCTGCTACAACTACTACTATTACTCTGCTTCAATACAACTGTTGTTGTTGTTGCTACTCCTACTACTTTTTAATTCATCTTCTCCTCCTCCTCATAATCCTCTGCTCCGCACATACAACAAATGTTTAACTGTCACTTTACCAGTTTCACAGTTACTATCCCTAGATTGCCGGTCGTTCAGAAAGCAATGGCAAACTACTGAACGTAAACTTGCCGAGACATCAACAACAGCAGTGCCCGTGTTAACAGCGATGTCCTGTAAATAGGATATGCAAACAGAATAAAATCCCTAGATTATTATGCAGGTGTTGACTTAGTCTGCTGTGTCCAGTGTGGTCATTGTGGAGTCGGAATATTGGTACTTGTTGGCTCTTGTGTAGCTAGTAGACCACCTCATCTCTCTGATGATCTGGTTCTCTTATTCCCACTTGGTCCTGCAGTTGTTTCAGTCAGACATTTAACATTCAGATATTTAACGTTCAGATATTTAACATCCAGGCATTTAGATAACATTCAGATATGTAACACTCAGACATTTGACATCAAGACATGTAACATTCAAACACTAATCATCCAAATATTTAACAATGGCCTCGTTCAGAAACAGTAACGGCAAGAATAGCATGTCAAGAACAACAAATGAATGCACAGTCAACGCTTTGGCATAATCATTGTTTATGCTGGGCACCGCCGGTGACCATGTTCCTCCATGACTGCTTGTTGTTGAAAGTCTTGTTGGTATCACTCTGTCCGCCGATCTAGTATTGGTTCCCTCTGTCTACCTCTTGCCTCTAATGCCCGAAGTTGTATTGGTCCTTACGAAGTTTCTGTCTGGTATACAGTGAGTAAAATAAATTATGGAAACTGGCCTTCTTACCTCAATACAGCATCAGTCTCTACCCACCCCACCCCTCGCCACACCCTTCTCCGGAACATAGGCCTTCAATCAGTTCACTCCAAGTCGTCCTACCCTTAACTCTCCATGTTAATCATTTCTGTGACCACTTCTCTTCTCCGTGTATTTTTATGTCTACCTCTATTTCTTCTATCGTGCTGTATCCAAAGGCCTTAGTTGTACTATTCCCAGTTGTTCTCAACGTATGTCCTACCCAGCACCAGTGTATTCTTTCACCTCTTGGTTCATTGGTATTTGTCTAGTTCTCTCCATGAGCTCAAGATTGGTTATTCTGTTTTACCATGTTAATCCTGTTTTGCGCAGGCACCAATTAATGCAAGTTTGCAGTTTAATAGTAATTGCTTTATTTTTTTCTCTGTGTTTCTCATCCACAAAGTATTACTAATTTAACTGTAGAATTAAATATTCAAAGTATGGTGCTTAGTTTAGTTTATTTTCTCATATAAATGTTTTAGTGTTATAAATCCTTTTGTATTCTTATTCTGACATCTGAATCTGTTCCTTCAAATTTGTGTTATAACGAATCGTACCGTGATAATGGCTATTTTATGAACTCCACTCGTCCCCTTATTTGAAAACTTGTAATCCTCCCGCCAGTATTGGCTGCCTTATACTATAGTCTGTTCACATTAGCGTGCCCTCATTCACATTCAATTTTCTTGACAACTATGTGTTGCATCATTATGAAAATTTTCCCGCCGTCTTATATTTAACCCCACCCAAGGAATATGTCTTTGATAGGTCCAAAAGCAACTTAAATCAAGGAAAGCGGCGCCATTTCTTTGATGTTTTGGCGAAAATGTAGTGAATTCACGCTAACAAACTTGTTTTACAGTAAGGCACGTCAATTCGGGTGACGACACAAGGCGTATCCAGATTCGTATGGGAGTGGGTGCAATGTGCATTAATGTGTGCAATCTGCCCAGACCTGAATCTGTGTCGATTCCAGTAGGTTGATGACTGCTCTCGGTTGCTTACAATTCAATCCATCCTTTCCCCAGTCGTCATCTTCCTCTTTCAGCACATGGTCCTCACATTTTTGTCCAGTAACTTTTATCAATATTTAATAGCGCTGACTGGGGGTTAGTATCTTGACGTCAGACAATTTGATCGTAATACTGTCAGCTGCCACCTGTCCTTTAATTTTATCCCACACAAGTTTTATAGGGTTTAAATGAGAATGGTACGGCGGAAGTCTCAGTCACATATGGCCATGCTCTTCAATCAACTTGTCGATTTGATATTTCTTGCTTTTTTGCGTCTGTTTTACAAGGTACAACAATTCAGCTTGAAATACGTTTCTAGAAATGGTATGTTTTCCCTTCGGAGCCATATCTTTATTGCTTCCTTTGTTCTATGCCGTAGGTATTTTGTCTTCTTGGTTAACAATATTGTGATATGATGCATTGTCCATAATTAGACAAGAAATTCTATCTAGGGATGGAAGCACTGTATTCTCGAGCCAATCTCTAAATACATTACCATTCATCTCATTTGATAATCCCTATTGTCTGTATGCTTTGATACGAACACGAGTCCAGAATTCTGTAGTAAGCCATTTTGCGTACTACCACCATGTGCAATGACCAAACGCTGCCTTTACTACTGGGCAGAAATCGCTTTATCTTTCCATCCACTGGCTGCCATTCCTTTTCACTTGTGTGGTGCGAATTGATCCAGGTTTAATCCAAATACACTATGTCATAATTTTCTTTGCGCATTTCCCTTATGTCACGTAGGTATTTGCTTCTCATGACTCCTAAATGCGGTTGCTCGCAAATTATATTTCTACCTCGCTTATACTTTCTAAATGTGAAGCCTAATGTCTTTATAATTTTCCACAGTTGTTTTGGATAGCTCTATGTCATTGTTTTTTCTCAACCAAACCCTAAGTTGTCTTACAGTCACTGTTTTTTTTTTTTTTGTATTCAGCATTTTTATAATAGCTCGCTTTATGACATCCTCGTCAAAGCTGTCTACAATTGCCTTTCTACCTACCGTTTGCTTATTGCGTTGTGGTTTCATTTCGAATTCTTTCACCCATCGACGAAATGACCGTTTACTCAAACCCAATACATGCACTGTTATTTTCTTGGGATTTGTAATAGTATGAAACAATTTCGGCATGGCACATGATTGATTGATTGATTGAAACAATTTCCTGCCATCAGCTTCTTGACAAAAATATGTGTACAAATTCATAGCGATGCTTTGAAGTGTACACAATTTCACATTCAATCTCATTCAACAATATTCACACATTCAGATGTTAGCGATACATGGTAAGATTTATAAAATAATCACGTTAAACGAAAGTACCCACATTACAGATTACACCTCTGAACAGAGAGTGTTCCACTACGCGAGGCTCTTGTCATAAGGTCAATCTCGTGAGCAACGAGAAAATTTACTATTCAACGCTGATGTTTCCGTGTGAAGATGTAATACATTTAATAATATGCACTTCATCTCTGAACCGTAAATTATATACCGCATATAAACAAACTTTTAAATCTGCTGTACAATCTCCAGAACAAAATTTTTTTTGTGTTGGGTGGACACAATGATAAGGTATATGCTAAATCTCATCATTTCCCCTCAGTTGGTTACTGAGATATGGAATTTTATATTGGGGCCGACAAAAGTAAACGGGCTATAACACCTTTTGTAACGTGTCAAAAGTATTGATGTCCCTGATGAAATGGCATGGCTGAAAGGCGAGTGCACTTCAGCAGAAAGGGTTATTGAGTTATGCACGCGTTCAGCTATCTTTGGCCCTTTAACAACAAAATCAATGGAGATACAGTTACTTCACGAACTGGGCTATTTTAAAACTTATTGGCTAACGGCTGAAATAGTTGTCCAATTATGCCTGACTATGTCAGCCGGCTTCGTGGCTTAGAGGTTATGACTTTTCTCCGTAATCACGTATACTCTCGTCGATAACGTGATGACGGTGAGAATCAGCAGTGGTTCGAATCGCATCGGTAACTTACGGGGTATGTGAGCCGGCCGCTCAGAAAGCAATGGCAAACTACTGAGCGTAATCTTGCCAAGAAATCAACATACAGCTGAAAGATGCTGGTGTTGACAGCATCTTGACAGCAGAGGTCCTGTAAAGGATATGCTTTAAAAAAAAAAAAAAAGTATCTGTCTCTCCTTGTGCGACGGCTGAAGGTTCATGTTGGCAGTTAAGCGTGGGTGGAGCTGAAGCTGTCTATCTGGAGCTAAATGTGTCGCCTGGGCCGCTGTTGAGTTTATGTTTGTGTAATATGCTCTAAATAGAATCTATCCAGTTGATTCATGTTGTTCTTTCTGGTCGCCTGGATTCTCTGGTTCCCACCTGGTTCTGCAGTTGATTCATTCGGATATTTAGCATCCGGAAATTTAACATCCAGATATTTAATGTTCAGATATTTAACATTCATACTTTAACATTCAGGTATTTAACATTCATGCATTTAACATTCAGACATTTAACATTTAAATACTGCAAAAATAACATGCAGAACGGCTTTAAAAAAAACAACAACCGCAAAACGCGAATAAAGAAAATAAGTTTATGGAACGCCGAGGTAAAGACAGCTGTAAAAGACAAAAAGGGAAAAATATAATAAGTGGGTGAAGAGCAAACATGATCGTGATTACAAAGAATATAGAATACCAAGAAGATGTAGCATCACAGCCCGCGGGCCGTGAAGATGTATCACATTCTGATATTTAACATTCAGACAGTAAACATTAAACATTCAGATATTTCACTTTCAGATATTTCATATTCATATATTTACTATTCAGACATTTGACATTTATACATTTAACATTCCAATATTTAACATTCATATATTTCACATTCAGATATTTAACATTCAGACATTTCTCATTCAGATATTTAACATTCATATGTTTAACATTCAGATATTTAAAATTCAGATAGTTAACATTAAAACATTAAACATTCAGACATTTAACATTCAGACATTTCACATAAAGACATTTAACATTAAGACATTTACCATTCATACATTTCACTTTCAAATATTTAACATTCAGATATTTAAAATTCAGATAGTTAACATTAAAACATTAAACATTCAGACATTTAACATTCAGACATTTCACATACATATATTTCACATAAAGACATTTAACATTAAGACATTTACCATTCATACATTTCACTTTCAAATATTTAATATTCAGACATTTCACATACAGGTATTTAACACCCAGACGTTTAACATTGGCTGCCCACCAAGTCTTCTGTCCATTGTGGAATCGTTCCACACAGGCATGAAGGGTATAATCAAGTTTGATGGTGCAACATCTGAAGAGTTTGAAATCAAGAGTGGAGTTAAGCAAGGTTGTGTACTATCTCCCACCCTCTTTGGAATATACTTTTCACTTCTACTGAAATATGCCTTTCGTGATCAGGATGGTGGTATATACATTCACTCACGCTCAGATGGCGGCCTCTACAGTGCTCAGTGATTGAAGGCCAAGACCAAAATTAGGAGGGTACTGATCAGAGAGTTGCTTTTTGCAGATGATGCTGCAGTTACGACCCACTCTGAGGAAGAATTGCAATGTCTACTATCTGCATTCTCCAATGCTTGTTCTGAATTTTGTTTAACAATTAGCAAAAAGAAGACACAGATTATGTCACAAGGTGCACATGGGGTACCATCAATCGTTATTGACGACGCCGAACTAGAGATCGTAGACCATTTTACACATCTAGGATCAGAGGTAAATAGCAAATTATCCCTAGATCAGGAAATCAACATCCGGATTGGTAAGGCAGCAACAACAATAAACAGGTTAAGAAAAATGGTCTGGGAGAACAGGAAGCTTATGGCTAAAACAAAAGTTCTTGTCTATCAAGCCTGTGTCCTTAGTACTCTTCTTTGTGACAGTGAAACCTGGACAACTTACTCACGCTAAGAGAAACGTTTAAACAGCTTTAATATGCGGTGTCTGCGAAGAATTCTTGGTATTAAGTGGCAAGACAAAATCACAAATACTAAAGTATTGGAAAGATCAGGTTGTGTGACGGTTTATTCCATGCTCAGTCTTCGTAGACCTAGATGGATAGGACATCTTAGGAGGATGGATGATGGTAGAATACCATAGGACATCTTTTTTGGTGAATTACAGATGGGTAAGAGATCTCAGGGTCGGCCTCTACTACGATACAAAGATGTGTGTAAGCGGGACATTTGATAATGCACATTGGGAGCAAGTCGCCGCTGAACGTGTTGCATGGAGGGCAAACATCAGAAATGGAATAAAGACAAAGGAGAAAATTATTGCAGATAAGTCACACACCGAGCGTGTGAGACGTAAGATGGTGCATGATGGTGGAAATGACCACGTGTTCACATGCACCCACTGTGAACGGACATTTACAGCGCGAATTGGCCTTATCAGTCACATTCGCTACCGCCATAGGTAAAAGTTATTATGCCTTTTTAAAGCACAAACTATCGTCTGTCAAGACGGCAAGGTGCCAATAACTGACTGACTGACTGTTTAACATTCAGGTATTTAACACCCAGTCATTTAACACCCAGACACTTAACACCCAGACACTTAACATTCAAACCTGTAACATTCAGAGATTTCACATTCAGATATTTTACACCCAGAAATTTAACATTCAGACCTTTAACACCCAGACACTTAATATTCAGATATTTAACACTCAGATATTTAACATTCAGACATTTAACACCTATACATTTAACATCCAGAACTCGAATTAAAAGTAATACCAGCAGTATTTGATTTTTCTTCCGTTAACTAGACATGGAAATTATACAAAACGGAGAAAAAAGAGAGGTTGCCACGCCACCTCACAAAGCTATGACATAGTACATTTGTAACACATAGCAGCGTCCGCAGATACAGGTACATGTCAACTAAACATTACGTAACAATGAAGCCATTAATGTGTCACAGACTTTACAAGACGGAGTCAAACTGCACACTTTAGACACACCTACCTCCCAGTTTACTAATATTCCCATAACTATTATATACTACATTTATGAGGCGCAATCGACACAGTGCGGTCTCCCTGGCGAAGGGGTTAAGGTCGCTGTTCGTAATCCCGTTTACCCACGTACGAAACACAGCTGTGCGAGATTCGGCAGCGGATCGCGTCGCGTTGATTTCTTACGGAAATGTTTGTGAGCCGGTCGTTCAGAAAGCATTGGCAAACTACTGAACGTAAAACTTGCCAAGACATCAACAGCAACTGAAAAATGCTGGTGTTGACTGCAATGTCCTGTAAATAGGATATGAAAAAAAGAAAAATCGACACATTGTCAGTACCGATGTGGAGGTCCTTTCCTGCTAGTATTGTGGAGTGCAACTGCGTACTATTATATTGACCGATTTATGCACTAACTTTGGGCATCCGTGGCATATGGGTTAGTGAACGCAGTGTCACAATTTCCCGATATACCGGGTCGATGGTTAGAAAACAACCGCAGACCTATTTGCAGTAGATCGTTTTGCATTGACTTCGATGGTGTGGGCGTCGGCGTTCACTAAGCAGTGACAAACTACTGAACGCAATATTGCCTAGTAAATAAAAAACAGCCACTAAATGCCTGGATTGACTATCGTTCTGTAAATGACGCGGAATTAACCTTGTTTTTTTTTAGTGTGCACTAACCATCGCTTTACTACACCACACCGTCGTGTATGTTTTAGGTATCCGTCAATACATCTTAATGTCGTGGTGTGACAAACACTGATCGAACACATGTCAATGTTCATGTTGTATGTTTACTGTTCATAAAGGCAGAGACCACGCTTAAAATCCTGAAACACGAGACTTTTCACGGGTGTGTTCTTTGATCTGTCGGTATCGCTTCCCACAGAACAAGGGAATCGATAGCCATGCACTGGCTAGCCTGGGTCACCCAGTTTCATCCATCTATAATATTAAAGTTGCGGCATTGGCTAACATCTCTTTGACATGGCTTTTCTGCCCTAGCTCAGGTTTGAGAGAAGGGTGCGGGTGAGTGTCGGAAAGGAGGGATATGTTTGTGAGAGGGGTTGGGGGACCAGGTCCACCTGTTTGCTTCTTAAATCGCTTGTTTTGTTGACGTGAGGAGAGGTCACAGATGAAATATTTGGAAACTGCACACGTACAAGAGAGGATATCAATGCAATATTAAGGCAAGAAAACTGTAATTATTAGCCCGACATTGAAAGACTAAAGCAGTGGTTCTCAACAGGTGGGGAATTTTGAGGTTTCCAGGGGGGGGGGGGGGAATGAAGATTATTTCAAGATCGCGTTAATACAAGAACCGATTACTTGATCTTGTTTTTCCCTTCATACTTTACGGTTCTGTACGTCTCACCCTTCTAAAATTCATTTTATAAAGTAAGTAGACCCACAAATCACGTCTTATGTGGACGTCTAGACTTGTTTTAGTATGTGCTTCCATTATTACGTATACTGTGTAGGGGCGGGAGGGGGGCATTTTAGGTAGGAAATACGAAAGGGGGGGGGGGGGGAATGACGTTCTGAAAATATGGAGAAGGGGGGCACGCGCCAAATTTTTAGGTAGGAAATACGAAAGGGGGGAAGGACGTTCTGAAAATATGGTGAAAAAAAAGGGGGCCAAAAAAGGTTGAGAACCACTGGACTAAAGGCATGTCTCAGAACAGTGTAAACAAATATAAGAATCCTATAAACCCACAGATAGAAATGTGGTTTTACAGACTTAGTTCTATGTCCTTTTGCAGGGCGTTGCATTTATAACTTGTTATATCTGCATCTATATTTGCAATGTGTTGAGGTGCTACATCGAACCTGTACTTTTGTATGCATGTGAAGCGTAGACAATAAGCAGACAAGCTGAAAAACATAATGGCTGTGGAAATGTGGTTTCTGAGGAAAATGCAAACAATACCATGGACAGACAGAAAAAAAGCAATGACCAAGTTCTGCAAGAAACAAATAAAAACCGTAAACTGATGAGAGAAACACTCACAGTTTTTGGACTCGTTATGAGAAGAAATAAATTGGAGAACTTAGTGACAACTGGCAAGATTGATGGGAAGAGAACAATGGGAAGGCAGAGAAGTAAATACCAGGATGGCTTGGCCACGTGGTATGGTCGAGACAAGAACACAGAGCTAATCCACGACTCTGGTGATCGCGTGAGATGGCGAAACATAACTGCTTACGCGTAACGGCATGGCACACGATGATGTTGATGATATATCATCATCATGAAGCAGGTCCTTTGCAGAACGCAGCACGCATAGTGGCCCGCCTAAAGAATTCTCGATCTTTTGCCTTATGCATTCTCATTCCATTGGTGTCTTCAGTGACACTGTATCACTCTTCGATCCTGACCACTTCCATGTCGATCCTGACCTCTTTCAGGCCGATCATGACCTCTTCTAGGTCGCCCCTGGCCTCATCCATGTCGATCATGACCTCTTCCATGTCGATACTGACCGCTTCCATGTCGATTAGTCCCTCTTCCATGTCGATTCTGACCTCTTTCATGTCGATTATGACCTCTTCTTGGTCGCCACTGACTTCATCCATGTCGATCATGACCTCTTCGATGTCGATACTGACCTCTTCCATGTCGATTAGTCCCTCTTCCATGTCGATCCGTTCATCTTGTATGTCGATCGTTACCTCTTCCAGGCCGATCCTTACCTTATAATTTGCCTATGAAAGTGTAACAAACGAACGTAAATTATGCTAAGATAGCTGCTCATAAGCGAGACAGGGTTAATAGCACAGACCGAAACACTGACTCATATTTCTTGCGAATATACAGAGCAGGCTGAATCGCGGTATGAAATGGTATTTTGTTGCTCTACTGTCAGTTGTAATAGTAGTAGTAGTAGTAGTAGTAGTAGTAGTAGTAGTAGTAGTAGTAGTAGTAGTAGTAGTAGTAGTAGTAGTGGTGGTGGTGGTGGTGGTGGTGGTGGTGGTGGTAGCAGCAGTAGCAGCAGCAGCAGCGATGAAGTACAACATAAAGACTAAATATCATAGCAGGGAAGACCATGTCCTAAGCCTTGGTGGGCAACTAGTTTAGGATCGAAGCTCCGACAGGCGGATAGATAAGCATTGCTTTACTGATCCAGTAGCTTCTGCAGCTTGTCTTGTTTCAGATGTATTTGTGTTACCTCTCCCTTGGAGTAAACTAGGCAGACCGAGATCATGCTGCATGGGCAACATGTGATCTTCACAATTCAGCCCAGGCTTTGTGCTACGGTGAGGCTATTATTATATCAACTATAGTCTGTCAAGACGACAAGGCGCCTGTGAATAGCAGCAGCAGCAACAGAAGCAACAGCAGCAGCATCAAGAACAACAGCAACAGTAACAACAACAACAACAGTGCTTATTGTTGTTGCCTGTGTTGTTCAGCAATGCATCGCATGGTTTTAAACACACATCATTGGTGTTAAGAGTGCGTGCGCTGTACTGAGATTCTCCTTGTGTAAACTACGATAGGAGGCTGGAGGACTTATTGAGATATCCGTGTGCATTAAAGGAAAGTGATCATTAACTACCTTTTCTTTCCCCCTCAAGGAACTAATTACACAGGAAATCGTGTACAAATGGAGAATTTCGAGATTTTCGTAATCCACCGTGGGGTCAAACATGAATGTCCTGTCTCCTTTGACCAGATGGACAGATTTATGCTGAAGACAGCTCAGAAAGCAATACAACATCATTCGAGGGCCATTCAGTCCAGCAGCTGGAGTATCCTGATTTTCTAGATGACTAGTGCTATCTAACACGTTCGAAATCAGATGGGCAGCCGTTTAGATACGGACCAGTAATAGAGGCATCAAGCAACGGGCCGGACATCCAACATAAAACGCTCTATCTGAGCATGCAAAATTGGCAGACAGAAGCCCAGTAAATATTAATGAGGTGGCAATCGAAACGCCAATCTGTACATTTCTGGGAGGCAATCTATACACAAGCGAGGATAATGGACTGGGGGAGTGGTTCCCAGCCTGTGGGTCGCGATGCTCTATGGGGTCACCGTGGTAATGTTTGGTTGTAATTATCTGTATAGGATATTTCAAATATAACCACTGAGGTTTTCATTATGTGTTTATTTCAGTACTGCGGTTGTAACGCTGATTTATAACGCTGATTCACTCACTAAAAGTACACTGATTCCAGTTCTGTTATTATTCTATAACTCGCTGTTTCCCGCTCTGTTAGTGTTGTCTCTGCCTTTTTATATAGAAATAGGGCCAGTCCTGAGAGGGACATTTTTTTTTCTCTTTGAATGGCCTGAAAGGAGCAATGTTTCACCTGTGGTTAGAAGCTTTTTGCCCGCTCCATCTTGTTTCACATAATCCCAAATGTTAATCTTATACTACTTTATTCTCTTACCACCTGTGTTGTCTTTTCCCATTCATATATAGTATAATATAGCTCTAACATTACAGGTGCCAATTCTGGAGGTTTTATTAGGTTAAAAGGCCGTAAATCGGCCATCCAAATTCTCTGCTGGGTTTTCCGCATCGCGTCTTATCTCTTCTAGCAGAATCTTCTTGTATCTTGGTTGACTGAGTCATTCCCCGTACCTTTAGACTTGTTCGTTAGTTATTTTTCTGTTTAATTTAGTCGACGGATCAACATCACGGCACACGGGTGTAACCCATAAGTGCACCGTTCTACTCCTAACTCAAGCTTGAGTCCGGAGAATCTCAGCTCAGTGCACGAACTCCGTAGCACCGGCGGGGGTCCTGAAATTCTTTGAGTAGATTTTTAACTCGAAATTTTGCTCGGGCAGCTCCTTTAGGCTACTCTTTTTCGATTTTCAACTGCCAAGGGATTTTTTACGTGCGCAACAATACACACGGGCGTCCGATCTCACTACCCAGAGACCAGGGGAAATTTTGTAACTAGAAGTCCACGTAAAAAAAAATCCCGGCCCTCACCGGGGCTTGAACCCGGGACCTGCAGCACTCGAGGCGGAGACCATACCTCGAGACCCCTATTTATCTGTTATTAAAAAAGGTTGCGGATTGCTTGTTTGTTATAACAGAGGTCAAGGGTTACCTGTTGTTTATAACATTTGCAGACAGATTCGGGAGACCACGAAGACGAACCCTAGAAGAATGCGTCGAAACACTGGAATAACATGGGCACGACAACGGGAAATGACTGATGGGAGACAGTGGTCTGGCAGAATAGCCATGGCAGCTTCGATTAGCTTGGCACGAGATGTACAGGGTAGGTGGCATGACGCATACTTTTGGCATACCGCACTCGGTCAGGGACAGACGTGACATCTACTTGCACACTCCGTGTGATCAGTAATAAGACATGGGTAAACACAAGAGTCCTCTAGTGATGTCTAACCTCATGTTAAAAACAACGTTACTTGCATATGGTGTTACAGGATGTTGCCGCCAACCTCAGCATTTATTGGCTGTTTGTGATTTACTAGGCAATGTTTACGTTCAGTAGTTTGCTATTGCTTTCTGGACGTCCGACTCTCATGCCGTCGAAATCAACGCAAAGAAATCTCCTAATCGTCGGTGACTGATTTGGAACCCTCGACCCGGTATGGCGGGAAAATGTGCAACTGCGTTTCACTAACCCTTCACGCCACAGACGCCCACGTGGCTTATCTTGTCTTTTTTTTGGGGGGGGGGGCACAATATAAGAAGAACAAACACAATATGAGAAGACACAAAACACTGGGAAATGTGGCAGCCGGAAAGATTTGTGGAAAGCGAGATAGAGAAAGACAGCGTGAGAAAATTCTTGACAGTCTCTTTCATGGCGCGGAAGAGAGTCAACACACGAATCGATCCATGCCGTCGGAGATCACAATTTGTGAAGGATGATCACCCATACCAGCCGGCAAGGCACTGGATGATGATAATGATAATCTCTTCACCTCACGTTCCTGCAACACGTTTACTAGAATGTATGAGTCTGCAATTCAAACCGCGACATATGTATGTGGGAATATTTATATACGATACTCTCACTTTAATTCCCCTAAACATGTTCATTGTCTCGTGTGGTCTTGCCGGAGATGTTGGACAGATCTGATGGTGAAACACACCCTTGCCTTACCCCTCGTATAATTGTTCCCAGTTCACTTCTTCTTGAAATCCGAAGACACGTTGTTGCTCCCAGTATAGGAAAGGTAGTTCCATAGCGGACACTGCTCCTGGAATGTGACATGCTAGGCTTTCACAATATATATGAGGTGAACCTGACAAGGCGCAGCCAAATATATTAGGTCTCACGTGGGGCACCGTATTGTTTATAGCTTCTTTGTTTCACAAATGGAATACATTGCTTTGAATATCATATATCTGTCTGCTGTCTAGCCACAAGCCCATCTCTGTCTAGCCACCAACCCATCTCTGTCTAGCCTCCCACCCGACTCTGTCTAGCCTCCCACCCGTCTCTGTCTATCCTCCAACCTATCTCTGTCTAGCCACTAACCCACTCTGTCTAACCACCTACCCATCTCTGTCTAGCCATCCACCCGTCCCTGTCTAGCCTCCCACCAATCTCTGTCTAGCCACCCGCCTATCTCTGTCTAGCCTCCCACACATCTCTGTCTAGCCTCCCACCAATCTCTGTCTAACCACCCGCCCATCTCTGTCTAGCCTCTCACCCGTAGCCTTCCCCCCTCCCCCGCACTCTGTCTAGCCTCCCACACATCTCTGTCTAGCCTCCCCCCACTCTGTCTAGCCTCCCACCCATCTCTGTCTAGTCCCCCCCCCAACTCTGTCTAGCCTCCCACCCATCTCTGTCTAGCCTCCCACCCATATCTGTCTAGCCTCCCACCCATATCTGTCTAGCCACCAACCCGTCTCTGTCTAGCCACCCGCCCGTCTCTGTCTAGATAGCCACCCATCTCGGTCTAACCACCACACATGTCTCTGTCTAGCCACCCCCTCCCCCGCCTATTTCTGTCTAGCCACCCACCCATCTCTGTCTAGCCACCCACCCTTCTCTGTCTAGCCACCCACCTATCTCTGTATAGCCACCCACCCATCTCTGTATAGCCACCCACCTATCTCTATCTAGCCACCCACCGCACCCGATTTCCACAAATCTTTCCGGCTGCCATATTTCCCAGTGTTTTGTGTCTTCTCATATTGTGTCTAGCCACCCATCCATCTCTGTCTAGCCACCCACTCTTATCTGTCTAGCCACCCATCCATATCTGTCTAACCACCCACCCATATCTGTCTAGCCATCCACCCATATCTGTCTAGCCACCCACCCATATCTGCCTAGCCACCCACCCATCTCTGTATATAGCCACCCCACCCATCTCTGTCTAGCCACCCCCACCCATATCTGTCTAGCCACCCACCCATCTCTGTCTAGCCACCCACCCATCTCTGTCGAGCCGCCTGCCCAACTCTGGCTGCCTACCAGTCTCTGTCATTGACTACCTTTGTTTTTCTCAATTTCCCGTCCTGAAATACTGGCATGTTTTGATACGTAGTCTTTCGGATAAATACGAAAAACAGGTGGTCCCGTGTGCACGTTGTGTGTGTTAAAAATCCCACTGCACTTAGAAATCACAAAATAGACATAAAGACCCTGCTCTGCCAAAATTGATAGGAAAGAAACCCTACAGGTAAATAGATCACGTAACCTTGGATGGATGATGTCTAGAGGGAACGAACCTTAAACTAATGTATGCCGAAGACGGACACACGATGTCGGAGGTGCATAACTAGGTTTGACGCACTCTTCTCGACAAAGAAAGAAAAAAGAAGAGGAAGATGAATCACGTTGAGGTGTTCACTCGTGCACCACGTGACAAATTTGTAATCGATTAAGACTTGATTCATCCCAGTAGGCAAGGTGCACGTTCGTCCCAAATATACGCTCGAGCTCTCCAAGCAGTAAGTGCAGGACTTGGATGCTCGTCGCCTACCATCAACGTAGGCTCTGTGGCAGTCATGCAGCGCTCACAGTGTTGGGTCCTGGGCAAGTTCCATGCCACCAGAGATCAGAGTTGGGCCTCCCTTCAGTAGCAATGTTGCATGTCTTTGCCAGTCGTTAGTTATCTACGCAATGTTATGTTCAGTAGTTTTCCATTGCCTTTTGAACGAGAAGCTAACGTTTGAATCAACTTAATGCCAGTGTAACATTTGAACTCCTTATCTTGCCATCAGCGCGCTGGAAGTTTAAGGGCTGTAGCTCTTATCCTCTCAAAAGTCGCCCGCGTGAATTGGTCACCATCAACTCAAACCATGAAATACCAGCCCTCTGCCTCCTTACATTCTGTCATAAGCACGCTTGTCATTATTCCCTGTAGTAGTAGCTGTTTTCACATCTTGCATCTGGCCTTCAGCATTGGAAATCGTGTCCACAGTGGTGCACGCCATTGCTGTTTAGTAATGTGCTTCTTGTTGTTGTGTTTCCCTCTCTTTGCGTTACCATTTGTTGTCGGTTGCATATCCTTTACAGAGGTCGCAGTCAATCTCGGCATTTTGGCTGTTCTGATTTACCAGGCAGTTTTTACGTTTCTGAACAACCGACGCTGATACCATCAAAATCAACGCCAGGCGCTCAGCTTCCAAATCGTCTGCAACTGATTTCGCATTCTCGACTCCAGTATGTCGGGGAATTATGAAACGCGTTCACTTAATGCCACATCGCCGGCTGCCTTTACCAGTGCCTACCTGTCTATTACAACATCGAGTCTTTGCTTCATGACACACTCCTTTCTCTCAAACATACCCACCTTACCATTTTTAACGTCTCTCAATACCCACTATTCTTCTTCAGCCATACTGTCAAAGGATGGATGCGTGAGATCTGCCAGCTGTCACATAGACATGTCAAGTTGTCTGATCTAGCCGTACGTTTGCACTTTAGGCGGTAAATTAATTGACGCGAACCCTGTGTCGTCCTTGCCTCGTTGCATAACTATCAGGAAGTCGGCGTTACATTGACGGAAACAGATTAACTTTGTATCTCCTGCCCAACTGGCGACTGTCTGAAGTCACATACATAGCTTATGCGTCCGTGTTGGCTGATTTGTTCTCACAACAGCATGATGTAAATTTATACCTTAACGGTAACGGACATCCAATAAGTGAAAAAAGAGGATAGGAATGGCCAACAATGATTTTAACAACATGAATTCAGTATCAACATGTAGAGAGATTCGCTGTCATTAAACTGTCATTTACTGCCTATATAGTACCTTGCGGTGTATGGTAGAGAGGAAAGGGGGGGGGGGGGGGGTGATGTCTGGGGCCTGATGAATTAAGGCTGCCTGTCAAGTGCAGTCGCAGTGAACTGTGGCAGGTCCCGACAGAACAAAAAATGCACACCTTACCGAGGATTCAAATGTTATGTCGCTTAAAAAAGTCGCATAAAAGTCGACAGGGTCCGACTTCATTGCACCGGGTTTTATCCCATATGGGTCGGTTTCTTTCCGTAGCACGGAAAGCGTCGCACAAAGCACGAACTCCGTAGCTTTTAGCGACTACCCACAGGAGTCTCCGAAACATTTAACTCGTAAACCGAAGGGTGCGGCCCGGAATCGAACCACAGCCTTCGGAGCACAAGTCAAACGGCTTGACCACTTCGCCACAGAGACTCCCATGCCTCTCAGCCAAATGGTATGTATATTCAACACTGCTATAAATGTCCATATTGACAAATGAACACGCAATTAGAAAAGTCCGAATAGAGACCCTAGAGTTGTGGATATACAGACGAATATGCCGTATTTCATAGAAACAAAACTAATCAAATTCAGAGGTTAAAGAAAATCTTGGAATGAAACGATAGTTGGTGAAAGAAATAAAAAAGAAGCAGTGGAATATTTAAGCCATGTTAAATGACATAGCACTCTTATAAAAAACCATTCTAAGGTTTGAAGGCAAGCAAGCAAAAGGTAGACAACGATTACGAGTGGGAAGATAACATCAAGAGATGGAAGAACAGCAGTCTGACAGTTGTTATAATCAAGGCAAGAGATAGTGTTGGAGATTCATTGCAGCCAACTGTCATTGTGGAGACGACACTTCAACTGTTGTTCTAATGGCGGGATAATGTCATCGTTCCCTACCAGTCAGTTGTAATTAAACGTTGACTTCTCGTTTAGAAATCAGTGGCAAACTACCGAACGTAAAATTGCCTAGTTAATCAACCTGTGGTTGGTGTTGGATTGCGACGACCTGCAAAGGCATGCAGTATTGTTTTTATAAAATGTCTTAATATCAGCCAGTTATCAGTCAGTCAGTGTTATTTATAATCAATTATTATCAGTGTTACCAGTTGTATAATCAGTTTATTATCAGTCAGTCAATGGATCAGCAGGTTTTGAGTGGTAATGGTGTTACATATATGCAGACAAAGAATAATCCCCGCCCAATAAACTATTGTAATTTGTTTTGAGTTCTAATAATGTCACATCTACTAGTCACAACAACCACAGACCGCCAAGCACCCTCTCCATACACTTGTTCACACGCTTCCTTCCAACCTTGTTTACTAATATTGATAGAGAGTCCCAAGCTATATTGGTTGTCCCAAGTGGCAC